>JAPTGZ010000005.1:59502744-59512938 GCA_029814645.1 Fowleria isostigma
ATATAACCAGCAATTCGTAACAGTATCAGTGCCGGGACTTTTTTTTTTTTTTTTGTGTAGTTTTATGCACAAATGCTGAAAATGGTCCCATCTCCCAATGTTAAAGAATCCTTTAAAAAAATTCTGGATCCAGGCAGTGGTCTGGATCACTCCCAAAATATAACTGATTGGTATGTCCTGAAAATTTCCTCAAAATCTGTCCAGTAGTTTTTGTGTTAAGTTGCTAACAGACAGACAAACAGACAGACAGACAGACTGCCCTGTATGTGGCCCCTCCCCCTTCCTCACACACACACACACAGCTCAGTGAAGCACCGGTAGCCCCGCCCACACTCACATGGAGGGGAGGAGAGACATGACTAGTGCGATTCAAACTCAATTAGCGCATTTGGACAGAAGTAAAATTTTGGATCACTCCCAAAATCTAGTCGATTGTTCCTTGTGTCATTACCATCATTTCCTGAAAATTTCATCCAAATCTGTCCAGCAGTTTCTGCGCAAAGTTGCTAACAGACAAACAGACAGACAAATGCCTGCAAAAACATAACCTCCTTGGCAAAGGTAATAATGTATTTTGATTGGAAATGATGCTGTCTGTATATGTGCATGATTGTGTGGATGTTTATGTAGGTGTATGTTGATGGGGTGGGGGGTGGGGGTTGAGGGAGAATGTGGGTGACGATGTTTTCGGTTGCTTGGGTCCCCTAACTATAAGCATTCTTGCTTTTTTGGGGTTCCCTTTCATGTACATCTGTTGTAAACTGCTTTTGTAGAATGTATCTATCTGTCTCAGTGCAGGTATAAAATATTTGAATCTACTGTCAAGTTGCTGCAAGAAATAAACTTCACAAAATGGAAAATAAAAAGTTATTTTTATTATTAAGTTAAATACTATAATTTTCCATTCCAAATGCCTGTTACTAAATGTTGTGTCTGCAGATCCACTGTGATCTGTAAGTTGTAATGCACATGGTTAAATGATCACCTGCAGCATTACATTGTTGAGAGTGCACTTGTTTTCTTTAGAAATTTCATGTTGTTCACATTTGTTCAGGATATTCACAATATGTTGCAAAAGGATAGTTTATAAATACAAAACACTTTAATAAGTTGGGTTTCCATTACCCTCAGAAATGTGCAAAATGACAATTGCGCAATAGAAAACTGGCAATGAAAACACAGAAATGTTGCAAAAACTGTGAAGGATCGAAAAAAAGTTTTTATTCTCTCATGAGGCGGTTTTTGTGAGATGTTTTGATATAGAAATATAGTGCAGAAGTGTCATGGAAACACATTTTGTGCATCTTTGCTAGTCACGGGCATGACAAATCCGGTGAGCAATATCAATTTTATTTTGCGCAAAACTGTAATGGAAACCCAGCTAGTGTGAAACTTTCCTTTTTTTTTTTTTTTTTCCACTAAAAGGTTATGCTATTATTTTACTGGTCTGATGTGTGAGATCACATTTGACCGTATCTGAAGTATGGACAGAAAAGTGACATGATTCTACAACGCAGTCCCTCTATCTGTAGCAGATACGGTTACCATGACACCAGCCAAAAGCAGACCTTGGTGGAGACTCTGTAGGTGATGTAGGTTTCCATGGTGGACACGTGCTTCTTGGGGTCGTCGACCGTGACAAAGAGGTCGCGGGTTTCTGTGCAGCCGTAGGGATCCCGGGAGTCCGCGTCCAGGTCGTCGTCCAGCTGCAGCCGGTTGAAGAGCGAGGACACGGAGGCGGGGCTCGACGTCTCCACCGGCGTCCCATTGGTCAACCCAGCTTCCTGTGTAGATGGAGGGAGAGACAGAGAGAGAGAGACTGTATTTACTGTACAAAAGAAAAGTGTTAATAGCCTTAATGTTTACAGTGATCAGCATAAATGAGGACACGCCAACAGATTTGTCACAAAACCTTTCGTTTTCTTTGAGAATCAACATTTTCTACAGGACATTACACAACATATCATGTCCTCACTTAAGGAAATGTTCTATAAAACTTAGTTTTGCCAAATATTTGAAACTGTGCTTATGTTCATTGAAATATTGATTAAAATCTTACTTTTCTAAGGGGGGTGTACTCATCTATGCTGAGCACTGTATATATAGGCCGTTGTATTTTAAATGTCTGATCTTTATTTTAGTAATACTACTCTTCTTAAATTAGTATTCTTAGATTTCACTTTGGAATGTACAATTTGCTTTGGCAATGCAATCGTTTTGTAAAGCTGATAAAGCCTTTTTTAAAATTGAACTGAAATTGAGAGAGAAATGGAGAGAGACGGAGAGAGACCATGATGGCGTCAAATGAGGGAAAAAGCTAAAAACAAAGAGCCGATAGACAGATGCTCTTGTTCTGCGTTTGTCAATGAGGCCGTTGTTGAGGTTTCTGCTGCTCACGCTCTCTGTATCATCTGAGACAACACCTCTATTCTTATCGTCTAATTGAATGATGGATGGAGAGTGGAGGAGCACGGAGTGTTTATGGAAGGGGAATACGTTTACGCCGTTTCACTACAAATAATATCTGGTCCAATAAGCAGAGGCTCATAACGGTAGATGCAGAGTACATAATCCATAACTTCTATCACACAAACTTTAATTTTTTCTTTTTTTCGTTTATTTGACAGGGACAAAGCATACACTTACACCAGAGTTAGCCAACAGCTAATTTACATCTGTCATCCCTGGGCAGGCAACCAACATGATGGAACCATAACAATAAGTCTATTAACTCGTTCCCCCATAAAGACATTTGACGAGACCTCCGTATCCTTAATGATTAGTGAAATAACAGAGGTGTTGAAACTTAAGACGTGGTTTGACGACCATTAGAACAGGTTGTGTTTTTCAAATGTAACAGACGTTCTGATGGGTGGAGGTGAACACTACCCATACTAGGCCAACCAGCTCTTTTTACTATTGTTAAATATCGTTTTAAGTTCAATAAGGTTTTTTTTTTGTTTTTTTTTTTTTTAAATCGAGACATATAAAATCTGTGATCAGTGTGTCATTTTTATAATGTAAATTGAGGGAACAAAAGCAGTATCGGCTCCAAATATCAGCTCAAAAAAAAAAAAAAAAATCGGCAGCCCATATTGGTCAGCAGCAAAGGCTAATGAAAAAAAAAAAAAAAAAAAAGGCATATTGGTCAATCCCCAAGTCAAATCTATCATTAAGTAAACATAAACCCAGTGTGTCCATCCACTGTCATTGATTCAGCTCCATGGGTTTTACTGGTTAACCAATGTTGTAGAAGATGACGGTGTTTCCACTGTAACTACGGAGCCTCTGAATATCCAGATGGGTCATATCTGATGACCATGAAAAGATGACAAACTGTATTTTACACCATTTATTTTCCTGTATTGATAGGATTAGTGGATAATCTGTTAAACAGTTTAGATCAGTGGATGTTCTTGGTCGGCGGTGGATGTTTGGGTCTTTATGAGTTAAGAGGAAAAAAATACGACTGTGGTGTTTAACGATGAGCTCTTGTATTCATGCACATTCAAAAAAACACAGCCAGTATCGGTGGTCCGTTACATGTAAACTATGACCAGAATGTAAACACTGCAAAAGGAGAAACACGGAGGCAGCAGGAGTCCAAACCACATCTGAAAAGGAGACGAGTTTTCCACTTACAGTCCGAAAAACTGACATGGTTTCACACCAGACACGGACATCTGTGTAACACACCAGGAAGAAAAGTGTTTTTCCTCTGAAACAGGTGAAGTAACAGATGGGAAAGAACCAAAGAGCTAATGTTCAACCTTAATCACCACTCCACCACCACCACACACACACTTTAGCTCAGTGACCGACGGGCCATGAGCTGTAGCTGAGGCGCTGACGGCGTCTTCTCTGACAAACCTACAGGTCGGATTCATTTCACAGTTTTCATGTAACTTCCTTGGAACAATGTCTTTAAAGTTTGCTAACATTTTTGAGAAACTTTAATTTTTGATGGATTTTTTTAATGCTTAAAATATGTCTTTAGATGGTTTATAATAGTGTTTCTCAATGGGGGTGATGGGACACTGTCAGGGGGCTTTTGGAATGAGAAAGCTAAAGGGAGGGGTTCAGAGACCTAAATGGGGGTATTAATCACGACTTGGACTAGATTAGTTTTAAGTAGGGATGTGGAGTAACACTACTTTACCAAAGGATGTCAGTTTAAATGGCCAGTTTGCATGGGATAAGAAATGTCAGTAAAACTACCACAAGTGGGAGGGGTCAATCCATTCACGCACCGCCGTCCCCCCATCATCATGCGCACATGATGTTGCTTCCTGTTATTGCTGCCAAGAACATTAATATTGTCCATCAATTGGATGATTAGGCAAACATTTATTTTAGTAGCCACATAGCCCTGCTACGTTGCTTATCTTACCTAAACCAATCAGAAGTCCCGTGCCTATTAAAACTACTTTAGACCTTCTTTTGTGTCCGAATCTTGTTTGTCGTATACGATTCCGACAATACACGACACAGATGAACTTGTCTAACTGCCTTCTGAAAAACTGAGTGCTTCTTCATGAGCCTCTGTGCTTGAAAAGCTGCAAAAAAACATTTGTAAACAGGATATGATGGAACATCTACACATCTGTTACCTACTGGTCTATTTGGACTGGATTAGTTTTACCTGGGGTCATTTTCCCGGACACTTTTACAGAAGGTAAAAGTCACAGTAATCTTTACTGACATTGTGTGGTAATGGTTACTGACATGGCGCATTTGGACGGGACTAAAATCTCCGGCAATTATTACTTTACCCCCACGTCCCTAGGTAAAACTAATCCAGTCTGAATAGGGCTTTAGTCTGGATAAGTAGCATTAGCACTACAGCACTATATATCATTTGAGCATTGTTATCGCGGTGTACATGTGTGCAAGAGTCACATCACAGGTCCTGTGATGTAGGAGGTAAATGAACTCAACATGTTCTCATCTAAATTCTAGGGTGCCTGACACACACTGTACACAACAATCCACCAATCACAATCGTTCTTAATCAGTTTATTGAAGCAGACCACGCCCCCTGCACATGGAGTGAGTTGCTGCTAACAACACTGAAAAATGAGCAACAAACAAGAGAAAATCCCTAATAAAATCCTTGATATTGTAGTAGTTCCTTTTAACAGACAGAGGTAGCTGTTTTTTTGACTTGCTTGACTAGTTTCAGTTACTTCCTGTAGCCTTCATCAGAAACCACTTAAAATAGTTATTTTTGGAAGACAGTATGAACAGTATGAAAGCAACATCAGTTATCTGGAATTATTTCAGCTACAAGATGAATGATACTGAAACACGTGTTCTTGTGTTAATACTGCTTTGCATCACCTGATACCACAATGAGAGGTAACACAACTAATTTAACTATTTACATCAGAACCACACAATTATTATACTCTCCTGAGTATTTTTTCATATTGGGATATACAGTCAGCCAAAAATAATGTATGCACATATCAGGAAAAGACTCTTGAACAAGAGATTTTTAATCTCAATGAACTTTTCTTCCTGAATAAATATAAAAATAAATAAATATGTAGCTTCCATGGGACAGTATCTTCACAATTGTTTGCCTTTTTGAGAAATTTAGATTTTTGACCATTTAAAAAAAAAAAAAATTGTAGTAACTATTGATCACTGATATAAGTCACTTTGATTAAATGAGTTGAGTTCTCCTCCAGTGAAAGTACCACCCACTTCTATTGGGAGGTTGATCTCCTGCATCAAGACCACAGAACTCTAACACAGAACACAACCTGACAACCTCACACATTCAACTTGTTATTGATTCTTGACAGAACATGCCGATGAGATACAGGGACATTGGTCCTATTTTTAATCTCCTCAAGTGGAAATTTGTGCAACTTCCCAATTTGACCAGCTTCGAGAAAAGTGCAAACCCTCTGTCTCTGCTCCTCACGTGAACCCTGCGACCCCTGGACACACACACAGCGTGAGGCTGCTGACTGTGGAAATGCTCTTTTTACACCGCGGCGTTAACCTGCACTAGCAATCACAGCTCAGATAATTGCATTGCATTGCATCATTACATCAGTGTGAATGAGCAACCAGGGCAGCACAAAGAAAATGAGGCCAAAGAGTGGAAGGGTCTTCAAAATACAGAAACACATCTGTGTTAAATATGTAGTTTATGTTATATTAATCCATAAAGACCCAGCACTACTTCTGTGTCAGTTCCCAAATAGAATTTTCTCTATATTTAACCTTTTTTAATGTATAAAGACCCAAACATCCACCATCTACCAAACCATCTACTGATCTAAACTGTTTAATACCTATTGATCCACTAATCCTATCAATGCATGTCAATAACTGGTGTAAAATACAGTTATTCATCTTTTCATGGTCATCAGATATGACCCATTTGGACATTTAGAGGCTCCGTAGTTACTCTAAACTTTTAAATGGTAAATGGTCAGTACTTACTGTATTTTTTGGATTAAAGGTCACACTTTTTTCATAGGATGGCTGGTCCTGCGACTTATACTCCGGTGCGACTTATAGTCCGAAAAATACGGTAAATAGTGTTTTTATCCAAAGCACTTTACAATACAAGCCTCACATTCACCCATTCATGACACACTCATACACCAGTGGGTGGTTACTGCCATGCAGGGTGCTACCAGACCTCACTGGGAGCACCTTAAGGGTTCAGTGTCTTGCCCAAGGACACTTCGACATGTGAACAGATGGAGCTGGGATTTGAACCACCAACCCTTCGATCATTGGATGACATGCTCTACCTACTGTGCCACAGCTGCCCTAAACTTTAATGAATATCTAAATGATTAGTATATTAAATGCTGGAAAATGCCACATTTTCACTGAAACCCCCCCCCAAAAAAAAAAAAAAAAAAAAAAAACAAAAAAAAAAAAACAATATTGCAATAAATGGCCTTAAAACACCATAAATGTCACACTGGGTCCTTATGAGTTAAAACTGTCTCATAAGGTGATGAAGGAATCTTAAAGTCTGCATATTATTCATGGTCGAGTAGCCCTGGTCGTTTCAGACCTAAAAATTATTAACATAACTATTAAATTGAGAAAGATGAAGAGGGATTTTTTTCTTAGTCATCACCTCCACATGCATATGTTTTACAAAATGATCAAAAGTTTTAGATAAAATTAAATATCAATAATGGTGTTGTATCTACTTGTATGGGCCAGATTTGGTTTCACTGTTGTGCACCAAGTACATCATGCAAACAAAATGTTATAATTATCTTAAGTCTCCCGTAAATTTAAACTTTATTTGTTTTTATCCTTCTACTTTTTTGTGATTTGGAAGTTCACCGCATGATAATCAGGTCCTAAATATCACAGAATCAGAGTGAATGGTGTTCGTCAACTATTGTCAGTTAGTTATTAGTCTTACAAGAATGAAAACTCAACATTTGCAGTAAAACTAATCATTTGGAAGATTGAAACATCCAAGTATTTTAATAGAAGTACATGTAAAAAGTGAAAATAAATGAAGTTTTAAGTTTTGCATCTCCCATTTGAACACAAAAAATAAGAAGAAAACAGAGCAGCAGGATGTTGAGAGAATTAATCAGTTTAGAAATAAATAATTCCAACTGAACTTTCTTCTGAGAGGGAAAGCAGAGACAGAAAAAACCACATCCACAGCTGAGATTATTCATCCCATCCGGTCCCAAAATACATTTAGAAAACAACTGTACGTGGTATGATAACAGTCACTGTTCATACCACTGTATATGTCCAATATCTATGTGGGACAGATAAAGCAAAAGTGAACCTCAGTATCCAAAATGTACATTTCATCTCTGATTTCTCAAATAGGCTCATTTTGTTTTTAGCTTAAAAACTCTATTTTATGGAAGTGTTTAAAAGGTAGAAAAAAAAAGGTAACCGATTATGTAAAGTGATATTTCTGACATATATATGTACTATTAACTTTATTAGTAATACTTGTTCTTGCTTGTATAAGTGATATTTTAAGTCTGTGAATGTGTAGGAACTAATTATTCAACAGTGCAAAAATAGAAAGGAAATATTTACAATCCAGTTATTAAATATGCTCTGCTATTATCTGTGTAAATACATATATCACTTCAGTTGTAATATGTGTATTAAATAAGTTTATGATCATATTTGTAGTGTTTTAGTTCCAGTCAAAGTTTTTTTTCTGATACTGAATAAACTGACAAACTGCTGTCCCCATGTCACAACATATTTGTGTTCATAAAAACTTAGCATTTCAACATTTTTAGTCAATATTGATCACAATTGTAGTTTAACATCATAGCCAAAGCCCTATGTTTCATTTAGTATCCATTTCTTACGAGAACAGCATGTTTTGTACCATTTGCATAAAATTTTTAAAAAAGTTTATTTTGTCACGCAGCTGTAAATTAAGTATTTTTACTCCAAAAATTGTAACGTGCCATGTGAAAATACTTTCTGAGATCTATTCAAACATGTATTAACTCATCCTTATACCCAGTGTGACATTTGTGGCACTTTCCCAAATTAATTTTTCCTCTATATTTCACCGTCGAAGCCATTTATTGCAATATAATCTCTGTATTTCATGTTTTTTCATTGAAAATTTGGACATTTCCAACATCTAATTTACTAATCATGTAGGTATTCATAAAGGTGTAGAGAAAAGTTGAGGATTATTTGATCAAACACAGAGAAAACTGAAGAAAAAGTTACTTTTTTTCAGCAAATCTATCATTAACTGAACATAAACCAAGCGTGTCCATCCACTGCCATTGATTCAACTCCATGGGTTTTTACTTAGTGATTCAATGTTGTAGAAGACAGTGTTTCCACGGTAACTGCAGAGCCTCTGAATATCCAAATGGGTCATATCTGATGACCATGAAAAGATGAATAATTGTATTTTACACCAATTATTTACATGGATTAACGGATCAACAGTGATTAAACACTTTATGATTTTGGTGGATGGTGTTTGGGTCTTTATGGTTAAAAACGGTTAAATAAAGAGAAAATTTGATTTGGGAACAAACATAAAAGTAGTGCTGGGTCTTTATGGAGATAGGTTAAATTTTCAACACAGAGCTTAGTGAACATGAAACGTATCCCCGTGTCACTGCTTGATCCGACACATTAGTGATATTGGAGAGTATAGTGCAGGTAAAACTGATAAAAAAGTGCAAGAACTAAACTCCTCCCACATTTAATTCATAAATATAGACAGTCCTGGTGCTTGTTTTTTGTCTGGTCCTGCTGGTTTGTGCATGAGAACAAACACAAACTGGACCAAAATGTTGAGTGAGGCATCCCCTGGTCAGGTAACCTTGTTGAACAGTCGTATCTCAGCATCTCCTTCACTGTCAATAATTAACTGTGACGCCTGGAGGCTGTCGGGCTGTTATCCGCATCTATAATATCATTAGGAAAGAAGAAAGGCTTTGCGATTGGTTTGCGTGATCTGGTTTCGTTTACCCAGCACAGATAAAATGGAGAAAACACGGCTGAACGGGGTTTTCGGACTGAAAGGATGTGTAAAACTGTACAGATACAACTACAACTGACAGTTACAATAGCAATATTTGGTAATTCTGTAGCTCTGAAACAAACTCATGATAAATATATATATGTTTAATTGTTTTTAATCATGCAGCTTTTTATGTCTTTTTAATCTATTCTTGTATTTTATTATTTTATTTTGGTTTTTATTTATTCTTCTGTACAGCACTTTGGTCCACTGTGGTTGTTTTAAAGTGAGTTACAAATAAAGCTGGATTGGAATAAAAAAAAAAAAAAAAAAAAACCTTAAATATCAGTATTTACAGATTTAAAATTATAAAAATAAAAATCCAATAATATTTAATCATCAAAGTTTAAAGGCTAGTTTTTGGTCATGAGTAAAAGTTGAAGGAACTAGTCAGTTATTCATAAGAGAATAAAAGTTTAGTTCTTATTTTATTGGGTTAAAAGGATGAGTTTTGATTTGACAAGATGAAGAGACGGCATTTGCAGATTTTAACTCTTATTTCAGTCAGATCAATGATAAATGTCAGTACTTAAATAGTGCATTTCCACACTTTCATGGTGTCTTACATTACAAGCTTCACATTCACCCTTTCTCTCTCTCACACACACACACACACACACACACACACACACACACACACACACACACACACACACACACACACA
>JAPTGZ010000005.1:59716297-59730086 GCA_029814645.1 Fowleria isostigma
ATCTATCTATCTATCTATCTATCTATCTATCTATCTATCTATCTATCTATATATATATATATATATATATATATATACATATATGTATATACACTATAAAGATTAAAACAAATCACCTGATGAACATAACAAATTTGATGAAAATCAGCGTTACATTAGGTGTGTTTTCTCTACATATTATTAAAAAAAAAATGAAAACACATTTTAATTTCCCAATCTCACTGGTTCTTTTTTTATTATTTCTTAAACATAAATGACAACATCATAAAAACTTTTGTCTTAGTAGGCAGTGGGAGGAGCTTCTCTTTGTGATGTCATTGTAAATGATGCATCATGCTTGTTTTTCTGATCTATCGTACACATTTCCTTGTAATATGTGTTGAGTACATGGTTTTCCGTTGCTTCCCAGGAGTCCACTATTTTCTCAACTTCCTCCATTTTCACGTGAAGTGAGAGCGCTGCTACCGTCAGTAAGAGGGTCACAAATCATCAGTCTCAGTGCGTGGCGCCCCTTTGAGTTCTTGAAACTTTTTTAAACTTGATTTTTATGTCACGTGTCTTTGAATTTTATTTTGTCATTTTTTTATTCCCCCAAAATTTTGTGCCACAAATTTTTTTTAAAATTTTGTTTAATTTTGTTACATCCCTAATTTGGGGGTGGGGGGTGAGAGTGCTAATATTTTTATAGTAATGATAATAATAATAAGAACAACACACGAACATGTAGCAATAATACAAATAGTCTTGTTTGTTAGTATTACAGTGGCACCAAAGCAACATAGCACCATATATTTGACTATTAATCTAACAACAAATCATTGGAATCTCCTGTTTCACTATTAGTGTGGGATATAATGGAGAGGATCAGAGCCTCATGGTCCACTTGAGATAGTCCCACGTCTGATTCAGTCAGCCTTCTTACAGTTTCTGTCATGCACACATATGGTAAAGCTTTACAGCCCTTGTACAGAAGTCTAGTACAGAACAGAACAACTGTGACAATACCCTTTCTTAAACATCAGTCTAGTCAGCAGCTCTTACACGGGAGGAGAATATTTCAAAGAATTATCTATGACAAGCTGAAAGAAACGCTGGAGACCGGGCATTAAAAGCAGAGGGCAGTCAGCGCCCATGAGTTAGGGTCATCCTGAGTTCAGATGGAGGTTCACACATACAGGGTCACTGTTAGGTCCATGTATGACTGATGATATCACACAGACAACATAAAACCTCAGAGTTTCAAATCCCGATCACAGGAGGTGGAGTGACAGGTGGACTTGAACATTCCCAGGGACCCACTGGGACACGCCCCCTTCATGTGCACCTTTAAACATATGAAATCAACAGCATTATGGTCACAAAGTAGCACATGGCTGTCGACCGCAGACATGGATGTAGAAACCTTTCCTCTCTCCTTTAAAATCTGACACTTGTCATGTGTGTTGAATGCATGACACAATTTAGAGCTGGAGACACAGAAACATGACATCTACCAGTGGGCTATCCATCTGCTTGGTTTCTGTCCTACGTCTGTTGGATTCAGAAATAATAGGTCATTACAGCTGTCATTCACCAGCATCAAACATGATGGATCAGGCACAAATCTACCAGATGAGACCTACCTACAAAGAGTGAAATCACTTTTAGAAAACCCTATTGAATGTCCTTTTTTGTTTGTATTTTTTTTGGTTTTTGGTTTTTTGTTTGACTGAAGGTGTATATTATAACATCATCAGGAACATGGACAATGCTTGCAAAAAGACTGTTCAAAAAAGGAAATGTGATATTTATGCCTTAATTTTGTTTCATTAAACGCACAGTAGCAGAAAAAATTATTAGACTACACTTGTTTTCTCTAATTTTGTGTTCATTTTAATGCCTGGTACAACTAAAGGTATATTTGTTTGGACAAATACAATGATAACAACAAAAATAGCTCACAACAGTTTAATTTCAGTCCATGTTTTTCTTGATAACAACCAAACTCACATAAGATCTTACATCAATATCTATGACATTGTACTGACAAAAACAGTGCTTTTAGACATTCCATGTTTTCTTTTCTGTCTGTTTTAGTCACATGATACACACAGGAGTTAGTACTGGACTGCATAACCATTGATTTTGATTACTTTTAATGGTTTAATCTTTTTTTTTTTTTTCTGTGACTTTATCTACGTTTATCATCCATCTCATATTCTTTCACTGCAGTACTTTAACTCATGAAGACCCAGTGCTACTTTTATGGCACTTCCACATTATTTTTTTTTCTCCATCTGTAATCTTTCTTAAGTGATTTGTCACAATTTATTATAAAAGTATCCTCTGTATTTTGTATTTTTCAATAAAAATCATGTATTTTCCTGTATCTAATTTACTGATGATGTAGATATTCATAAAATTTCAGATTAAAGTTGAGGTTCATTGTATCAAAAACAAAGAAAACTACAGAAAATGTTACTTTTTCATCAAAGATATCAATAACTGAATGTATAAACAAGTGTCTACATCCACTGTCATTTATCAAACTCCATGAGTTTTGTAGAAGATAACAGTGTTTCCACATTCACTATGGAGCCTCTGAATGTCCAAATGGGTCATATCTGATGATCACAAAAAGACAACAAACTGTGTATTACAATAATTATTTCCACATATTAATAAGTGTAGTGGTTCAAAAGTTATTAACATTATAGATCAGTAGATAATTTTGGTTGCCATGGACTGTTTGGGTCTCCATGGGATAATAAATACATGCAGCTCAAATCATTACAACATTGGATTAATTTCCACATGGGTCCATCTCTGATTTTATTTAAAGAATTTTTAAGAAATATCATCAGCAAAACATTAGATCAAGTTGTTTGATGTGAAATACTTAATTCTCACACAATGTGCATAAGGTAAGATAAGATGACATAACATAACATAACATAACATAACATAACATAACATAACATAACATAACATAACATAACATAACATTGACTTTACTGGTCCCACAAAGGGGAAATTGCAATATTACAACAGCAGAGTACAAGAGTAGCAGTGAAATAAGGGTTACACAATTAAAAATACTAAAGATAAGTGGATAAAAATACAAGAAACATAAAATAAACAGAGTGTTCATCTCAAACTCACTGACAAAAACTAGAATAATGGCCTCTTCTGTACAGTGATGAATATTTATCAGTAAAATATGTGAATGGTGGTTGATTTTTTTCAGACACTTGTCTTTGTTTTTTATTGGGTTGTGAACAAGTGTAGATTTTCTGACCATTTATAATGTATTTTGGTTCTAAGAATGACATCAAATTTATTGTCTGAGTCTCGGGCTGAAATGGAAAAGGCCAAATACGGTGCAATAATAGCACAAACTGAACCGTTAAAGATGTGTTGTCCTTGACAGGTGACTGTGGGTCGACATCAGAGCTGTACCAGTACCGGCCCAGGCACCTCCCTCTCCTCCTCCATGGCTGCAGGTGTCATCGCTCTCACTTTAGAGGCCAAGTAAGCAGCTCCTACACACACAAGCCACACCTACACACACACACACACACACACACACACACACCTTAAACCATTAAGTATAATCTGGAGATGCAAGTCTGATTGTTTTCTCTGACCTTTTCTCAGCCCCTTGCTAACGTGGAGAGATGTTCAACACATTATTGTCCAGACAGCGAAACGTCACCGTCTTAATGCACCCGACTGGAACATGAATGGAGCCGGATACATAGGTGCTCCCCTTGGATATCAGTTTAATTTCTAATTACAGTGGTACCTTGACTTATGAGTTGAATTTGTTCCATGGCCAAGCTGGTAACTCAATTTGTTTGCATGTCAAATCAATTTTTCCTCATTGAAATTAATTGAAATGCAAGTAACATGTTCCAGCCCCCCCCCAAAAAAAAACACCCAATCCAGAGATCCAGAGCCATATGTGGCTCTTTTATCCCTCCGCTTCAACTCCCCGTAGCCTTGGAAAATGAATAATGGATTTTTAATTAAATTTTATTTAAATTTGTTAGTTTTGTGATTATGGTGATATTAGGCATTACAGGTGTTATTATCTCCTGCTACACAACAAAGTCCAGTCGCTGTCCAGAGAGGAGGTGCTGAAATGCTTCACCATGTGTCTGGAAGAGGCAAAAAGAGGTCGGACTCATGGTTACGAAAAAGAAATTTGGTAAAATAACTGCACAAAAAGCACAAAACATTAGCACAACACAACAAATATAAACAACATATTTATAATATATATATTTAGTATAATTATAGAGTATTGATCTATTCATTCACTTTTATTAATCTGCTTTCTAGCTGGCATATTCTTTTATTTTATTATTTATTTATTTTTTTTGTATCTTATTTTAACTTATTTATGTACTTATTTATTAGTTTAAATTGCTTTCAATTTTTAGTTTTAATCCTGACTCTGGTGTTTCCTGTCTTACACTAGTGCTTCCTCAGCTCCTGTCCTTTTGTATGAAGGCTGTTCTTATTTTAGCACCTCCTAAGTCTGTCTGTACAGTCACAGAAAAAGTTATTAGACCACCCTGTTTCCTCTAATTTCTTGTTCATTTTAATGCTTGGTACAACTAAAAGTACATTTGTTTAGACAAATATAATGATAATAACAATAGCTCTTAAGAGTTCACTTTAAGAGCTGATATCTATCCATTTTCCATGGTTTTCTTGATAATAATCAAACTCACATCAATAGCATTATACTGACAAAAACAGTGCTTTCAGACATTCCATGTTTTCTTTTTTGTCTGTTTTAGTCACATAATACACACAGGAGTTAGTAATTTATTCCAAAAATACTGTTTTTCAATTACTTTTGATGGTTTAATTTTTTTTTTTCGTGACTGCATCTATGTTTATCACATCTCATGTTCTTGCACTGCAGTATTTTTAACCCATAAAGACCCAGTGCTACTTTTGTAAATTATTTGTAACCTTTCTTGACACAATTTATTATAAAAGCATCCTCTATATTTTGCATGTTTTAATAAAATCATGTATTTTCCTATATTTAATTTACTGATCATGTACATGTTCTGTCTGTTTTAGTCACATGAGACTCACAGGAGGTAGTATGTTATTGCATATCCATTGCTTTTCATGACTTTTGATGGTCTAATGATTTTTTTCTGCCACTGTATGTGTGTGTGGGTGTGTTTTATTGTTATCACTGTGTGAAGCACTTTGTGGCACACTCTGTTTGCATGAATAGTGCTATATAAATAAAGGCTGATTGATTGAACAGAGACGCTTCCACGGTGAACTAACCACGTAAACATATATATATATATATATAGAGAGAGAGAGAGATAGATATAGATATAGATATAGATATATAATATCTGAAGCTCACTCATAAATCAGATTTTGGCTCTCAACTCAAACCTGCAGGCTCGTGACTCGATAAACTCCTTGAGGAACTCGTAAGTCAAAGTACCACTGTATTTCTAAATGTTTCTTATAGTATTTGTAACTAGTTTGGAAAGCATAACCATGAATTACATTACATATTTCAGTGCAGTCATCTCATGGCTTCCAATGAGGAAGATGAGCAAAGATAAGTTAAGCTTGATAAGCATATTTTGGTAAATGTTCTCTCAGCTCTTTTTAGGGAAACTATAAAACAGCGAGCACACAAACTAATGAGATACTCTGAGCAGAACAGTGATAAACGCCTACAAAGTCCCAGGAGTGTGTGAGGTCTTTTATAAGCTACAGCAGCTTTTATGCCTGAACTAATGTGTGTGTGTTTGGGGATGGGGTGGGCTGTCTATTAGTGAGCCACCTGTACGGCTTCGGCCTGCTGGATGCTGAGAACATGGTGAGGGAGGCTGAACGCTGGAGACGAGTCCCCTCGCAGCATGAGTGTGTGGAGGAGGCTCCCAGGCGCCAGAGCAGGTATCACACCAACAGCACAGCCAGAGATCTCCTTTGAGTTAGGGCTTCCCTTGATTCCCCCTCCTCTTTTATCACACTTTATCTATTTCTGTCTCAACCCTCACATGGATTTCTCTCACACTGGTTCTCATACACTTTAATGGGTGTCATTTTCTTTAGCGCTCCTTTCTTGTAACTTCTTGTTTTCTGCCTCTTCTCTTATCTCTGCCGCTCTCTATGACTCTTTATTCTTTTTCCTCATGACAGCGCTATTCATCCAGGCTCGGTGCTGACGTCTGTGCATGAGACTACAGGCTGCTCTAACAAGCCCTCGCAGCACGTTGTTTATGTGGAGCATGTCATTGTCCGCGTTACCATCCTTCATAGTCGTCGTGGCGACCTATCCATTAGGCTCTCATCACCTTCAGGCACCGTGTCGCAGCTGCTCGCTAACAGGTAACAAAGAGCAAGTCCATCTTACATCCATCTGTGGAAGCTACAATACGACCACACTGGCCCCTTATGTGTTTATCACACAGTAAAGCATCAGCATTAGTTTCATATTTTTTAAGACTCCACGCTGGTAAATTCCTCAATTTGGCACCTTGTTCAATATTGAAGGGGGAAAAAGAATCTGAAATTTGGCATTTGCTACGAGAAAATCTCTAGAGTGGCGCTTAGTTTCATTTGGTGCCTAGTTTCAAGGGAAGAAGTATCTTGGCAAGCTTGTTTTCTGGCAGTTTCGACTCAAGCGGCATCTTACTTTGGGCAAACTATGCCACATGGAAAGTATAGCACAGATTAACAACAAGACAGACCCAAATTGCTGAGGCACTGTGGTATAGAGCACAGTGGAAGAAACTGATCTGACTACAGTACTGTACTTTATTTCAAGTCCAAAACATTTCATATAATACTGCAGGAATGTCTTACTAGTACTAGGAAGTATGACCAAAATATTATATAACATTGATTTTTAGGATTCTGGTGGTTTCAGAGTTTATCATGATATTTTTTTTTCTTGAATGTCAGGTGTGTCTTAGTGGCTTCTTCTACTGTCAAGAGTACATTAAATTAATGATGTGCATTGGCAGAAAAAAAATATCAAACCACCCTATGTTTTCTTCAATTTATTGTTCATTTTAATGCCTGGTACAAATAAAGGTACATTTGGATGAATATAATGATAACAACAAAAATAGTTCATATGACTTTCATTTCAGAGCTGATATCTATCCATTTTTCATGGTTTTCTTGATAATAACCAAAATCACATGCATTCTTAAATCAATATCTATGACATTATATTGACAAAAACAGTGCTTTTATGCATCCCATGTTGTCTTTTCTGTCTGTTTCAGTCACATGATACACACAGGAGTTAGTACTTGATTGCATAACCATTGTTTTTGATGACTTTTGATGGTCTAATATTTTTTTCGTGACTTTATATAATGAAATCTGTCATCAAAGGAATTAGTTGCATTATATGAATATGAAATTATGATATTAAATACACTTTATTGCTAAAAGTATTCATCCAAAGGTGTTCTACGGGTTGAAGTCTGGACTGTGTGCAGGCCAGTCCAGTTCAACCACAAAAACTCTCTCATCCATGTCTTTACGGACATGTCTTTGTGCAGTGGTGCACAGTCATGTTGGAACAGGAAGGGGACATCCCCAGACTGGTCCCACAAAGTTGGGAGCATGGAATTGTCCAAAGCCTCTTGTTTCAGCATACTAAGATGTGGAGGAATGGTCCAAAATTGCCATAAACACACTCCTAAACCTTGCGAAAAGCTTTGCAGAGGAGTTGAAGCTGTTATAGCTGCAAAGGGTGGACCTACATCATATTAAACCTATGGATTAAGAATGGGATGGACCTTAATTTTATATGTGAGTCAAGGCAAGTGAGACAATAACTTTGGCAATATAATGTATAAAATATGACATAAAACTGTTTTCATGGTACAAACTGCACTGTTATAAAGATAACTCCAAACAGATGCTTTTCTCAACCTTAACACTGATGTGTTTTCAGAGGAAATTATATCAATTGTGTGGGCGATGGAAAAATTTGTAGAGAACCAAAAACCTGCCCTTTCAGCTATTCCCCAGAGGATTTAAAAAAATTTGAATGGCAGTCATGGATGGATGGATGGATGGATGGATGGATGGATGGATGGATGGATGGATGGATGGATGGATGGATGGATGGACTTTATTGCTCCCATTCTGATCAGCTGTCGTGCTGATGTGGTGTTTTGGTTTAGGCCTCACGACAACTCCACCCAGGGATTTGAGGAGTGGGAGTTCATGACGATTCACTGCTGGGGGGAACAGGCAGCAGGGGAATGGACTTTGGAAATCCAAGATACTCCCTCTCCGTCAAGGAACATCACAGTACTAGGTGTGCGCCCTCTCTCTCAGTGTGATATACAGACATTAAACGTCAACTGGAACGGCAACTCAGATACAGTATGGAGCTCCTGAGAGAAAACTCATATTGCTCTCTTTGTGTTTCTCTGTTGTTTCCTAGGGGCACTGAAGGAGTGGTCCCTGGTGATTTATGGCACCGCAGAGCAGCCTTACCCTGTGCATCATAAGCAAGTGCGATCAGCTGAACTGATGGATAGTGACCCCACTGAAGAATACGTTGGTGAGTCATGTTTACTCTGCCTCTCATTTCATGTCAGACCTCTGAGACCACATCTGGACCAGCATCTGTGCACATTTATGTCAACGTAGGCCACGTCTGTGTTGATAAGTATGTAAATACTGGTTTCCCTTTTCCTTGTGATGTGTGTTACCGTACATGTACATGTTAATGATTAATTGTTGATTAGATTAGATTAGATTAGATTAGATTAGATTAGATTAGATTAGATTAGATTAGATTAGATTAGTGCACTGAATATGTATACAAGAAATATTACAATAAAAGAGTAAAACAATAACTCCACAAAAGAAAACAGTATTGAAAAAAACAGGCAATTACACATTGTGAAGTACTAGTAGAAACTAATAATCACAACATAAAGATTATAATAAGGTGGTAAAAGTAATTATTATAATTATATATTATTATGATGATGATGATGATGATAATACTGTACTCAGATTCACTCTTATTTCACCATATTTGAAGACTGTTAATGGAATTGCCCACTGTGGGATAAATGAAGTTATCTATCTATATCATTCTATTTAATATTTATGTTTGTTATGGAATATGAATTGTTTCTCTGCTGTTGTTGATGCAGTGACTTTGCACAAATGTTGTCCTTCCAGGACCCTGCAACTCAGAATGCAGTGACGATGGTTGTGAGGGGCCCAGCCCCCAGCAGTGTATTACATGCCTACACTTTTTTCTCAAGTTCAAGAACAACACAAGGTTAGTGTGATTACATATAATGTAGAGTAAAGTAGACTCATTCATAGTGCACAGCATATGTTTAGAGTGTAGTTTGCAATTGCAACATTTCATCTGTGGTTTTATTTCAAGAACATATTCATATGTAGGGTCAAATTATCATTAATATTTTTTTAAATTAAATTATTTTGTAATACAAAAAAAAAAATTCTTTCTGTCTGCAAGAGATAGACTAGTAAATTTCCAGCGAAATTGTGTCTTATCAACCACTCAGGTTTTGTTCCCAGTTACTTGGTTTCTAATGATGTGAAAGATCATTTCAGACATACACAATGCATGTTCAGTGTCACACTATAATCTTTATTAAGATATTAGCCTTTAAAAACCTATTATTGGTTGAATTCTATAACCTTTATCAAACATATACAAATATATTCAAATTCAGAAAAATCCACAATGCAGGGAAAAACTCATTTTATCTTACTTGTTTTACATATCTCATTTTATCTGTAATGTTTTTTGCTGGTCAATGATGCCCTATCAAAACATCGGAAACATTGCATGTAACATGCAACGAATGCTCTTTGTATGTAGGTGGGTGTGCAGGGTATAATAATAATACAGATAAAATAAAATATAAATATACTATGAATTCAGTCTGTCTGCCTGAGATTTTTGTCCATCCCATTTCCTACTATTTACCCAATTCTTTTCAAATGTCACACACATGTTCTTTACATGTGCCATTCTCTCAATTTTAGCTTTTCATTAAGTATAAATGGCACATCATAAATATCTGTTATTCTAAGTAATGTGGATAAATGAGAGAAGCAACTCCCACAATTCCATGCTAGTCCTTAAGGTCATCAATTACTTGTTTTATAATTATTTTATTGATCAGGAGCCCCCTAGTGGCAGAAATGACACACTGACCATTTTAAATATGTCACTTATGTTTGGTTTCTTGGTGATAATAATTCTTGTTTGACCTTTCTTTCATTCACACTTAACATGTATTTTTGTCCACATTTTCCCAAAGAACATGCGTATCTGAGTGTCCCAAAGGATTCTGGGGTGACCGCCGGCGTTGTAAGAGGTGCTACTCGTCCTGTGAGAGCTGCACTGGAAGCCGCAGTGACCAGTGTACATCCTGCCAGCCTGGTCATCACCTGACCGAGGGGATGAACACCTGCACCACTATCTGCAGCGACGGCTACTACCTCGATCATGGTTGGACTTCTGTTCACGACAATGACACATTATTTACAAATGATGGTGTCTTGTAGTTATTCTTAAGAAGACAGCAGTATTATTCTCAGGGAAACCTTTGAGGATCGATGGCGTACTAAGGAGCCGCTTGGCTACAGCTGCACATATGCCCGCTAATGAATAGTCAGTTGATGTAACTGCAGTTGAGGGCTGTGTGAGTAAGATTGATTAATTGTACTGATGCGTATTCGGTGTGTATTGTTTGATTTCCCCACAGATGCAAATATGTGCAGAACGTGTAGTGAAAACTGCTTGAAGTGCACCTCCTACAGCATCTGCACAGAATGCAAACCAGACACAAGGTGAAACAAATTCTCTGATGATGCTTGAATTAACTGCTCAGTAAATACGGCTCCTTGCCTTCCAGCCGCTGAGAATACTGATTCTCCTTGAGCGCTGCCTCTCTGCAGCTTCATAACAATTAGTAACTGCCACTACATGTTTTCTTTTTACTTTTTTACCCATACAAACAGCACAGAAAAAAAAAAAAAAAAATGTGTTTCAGTTTGCAGGAGCACAGGAAAGGACAAAGCTTCTCAGTCAAATGCACAGTGTTGAGTTAGAAGTTTCCGGAATCCAGTGTTCCCTGACTCAGTGTACCAAGTGCTTCTGGTGGTGTGTTGTGGGTTGGAAAACCGAGCCTGCAGTCTAATGGCAATGAGTCATCTTTACGGTGTCACATGATTGGCTGTGTGTGTCAGAGTGCTACATGCTCTCTCCGCCCTCTCCAGTCTGCAGGGGAATCGATGCCAGCGGAGCTGCGCGGCAGGATTTTACCACGATAAGCAGGAAGGAACATGCGAGTCCTGTCACAAGGCCTGCGCTACGTGTTTAGGTGAGAATGGCAGCCAAGAGTACGAAGAATAACCCCTTGATACACAGTGTTAGGGAGTAACAGAATACATGTAACAGAATTACTTATTTAGAATACAAAATATGAGTGAATGTATTCTATTACAGTTACAATTTTAATACATGGTAATCAGAATACAGTTACATTTTTAAAATCAATGGAATTTTTTTCCATTATTTTCTATCATTTTACAAATCCAGTTTCCCACACATTTCCCATAATCCCTTGCTACAATATGCAGTGCAAATATTCTGATGATTAGTGTTGAGTGCAAGTTGTGGAATGAGTCAGTCCGTCAAGTCCGGGTCAAGATAATGGAGGCGGAGTCAGAGGCGGGGCCAGAGGTGGCAGATCAGAACCAGGATAAGAAGAATACCTTTGGAAATACAAGCAGTACTTCACCCTTAAAGAGAGATAAGGAAGGAGAACCACAAGAAGAATATGGATGTGAATATTTGAAAATTGGTACTTTTTTCTTGTGTCTTTTTCTATAACCAAACAAAACACCAATAAGTTCCTTTGGGTTGTTCTAGTACATCACATGTTCATATGTGTTTATGAGGCTTAGACCTAATACATTCATCCACCCCTAAAACAGAACACACAACAATCATTCTGTTCACAACAGAGTAAATATAGTGTGATTTACTACATTCATATGGTATTAAAATTCAAGGAAATGTGAAAGTAATCCAAGTACTCAGATTACAATACTCAGAGTGAGTAATGTAACAGATTACAGTACAGATTAATTTTTGGGCATGTATTCTGTAATCTGTAATGGAATACATTTCAAAAGTAACTCTCCCAACACTGTCAATACAGTTTAAAATGTGATACAGCTGCAGATGTTGTTTTTCCTCCTTGTGTCGCTACATGTTTATGATTTTTTGTCTCATGCGGCATCAGGTGCAGGTTTTGAGGCATGCACTCATTGTGCAGAAGGATACTTCATGGAGGGATGGAGGTGTGTGTCCTCCTGCAGTGCTGGCTTCTATGCCACAGAGCCAAACCCAGAGATAGCTGATGGGCACAGGATATGTAGGAGGTGAGCTCACTGGTGTGTGTTCAGGTGTGGGTGGTTTGTTTATCTGCTGATTGCAGGCCTTAGTCTGGTGGTTGGCTTCTGTGCGTGCATTCATGCTTGTTTTTCATGTTTGATGATGTGTGCCTGTATGGGTGGAGTTTCTGAATTCGTGTGTGTATTTGCGGTCAGTGTGTGTGTCTTGAACGGCGGGTGTCTGTGCTCCCCTCCTCAGGTGCGAGGCCAGCTGTCTCACCTGTGTGGGGCCGAGCCGGGGGAACTGCAGCAGCTGTTCCAGCGGTCACAGCCTGCAGGAGGGAGTGTGTGTTGTTAACACCGAGTGTGCAGATGGTCAGTCAACCATTTTCCTCTTCTATTACGCGTTGGCTCACTACTTCTAGATAAGTAAAATGCACCCTGGACACATTTAGTTCTTCACTAACTTCTAGAACTGCAATATAAAACTTCATATATCCACAGCTACTGACAGATATGGACAGCTCAAAGTAATATCCTCATATCCTATTACATAATTGACTGGCTTTTTTATTTTTATGTCTGAACAGCAGTATGATATAGAGCAGTGACTCTCAAACTTTTTACAGTGGAGTACCCCCTGAAATATACTTTTTTTAGTCAAGTGCCTCCAATTCTAGCTTGTGCATTACTGACTGAAAAAAATAGGCAAAATTTGTTCCTGTGCCAAAGGTGTCTGTTTTTATTTTCAAAACTTTGCAAACAACATATATTTAACTGCAATTTATTAAAAATAACAAATCTTTGTAAGCCTTTTTTTAATAATATAAAACAGAAATTTTCTTAAAATGTTACCAAAGCTTTAATAAGATTATTGACAATAATATTAAAATACAAATATTGAAATAAAATAAGGTCAGGAGTGTCAATTTTATTATATGAATTATTTATTGTGTTTTATATTTCAGCATTATTTTTTTATTATTTATTGTGTATTTTGTAAGTGATGACTTATTGTATGTACTTACTTATATTATGGGAAAAAAAATAATAGATCATCAAAGTAATCAAAAACCATGGTTATGCAATCAATTTGGAACTGACACAAAAGTAGTACTGGGTCTTTATGGGCTAAATATAGTACAATACTGGATTTATACTTAAGACTGCTAAATTCAGACCATAATATTAGAATAAAAGGGGATAAATCAGTTAAGGAAAGGTTAAAAATAGAGAAAAAAATTACTTGGGAATGTAATTTGATTTCATTTATTAAGATCCCCATTAACAACTCAAACATCAGTTGCTATTCTTCTTAGGGTCTCCTGTACATCACATTACAAGTTTCAGTATTTACATTAATTTTACATCATTCCTGAAACACCCC
>JAPTGZ010000005.1:59851530-59862383 GCA_029814645.1 Fowleria isostigma
CACAGATGAGTTTACATCACAAATATCTCCTAAAAAGTAATTACATCAGTACAGAAACAAGTTACTGATTTCTTCATCTTGTCATTTGCTGTTTGACAGCGTAAGGTTTTTCCAAACTCTCTTAAATAAAACTTTCCATGTATATTACACTTGTAGTGCATGATGGTGAGGGGAGGAGCACATCTACCCAAAGCACAGGAATGTAGGCTCTAAATAGAAATGGCAAACAGTTTGGCAGCATGGCTTCACTCGTCTTCTTTTCTTTCGTCTTCCTAGAAGAATCGACCCGAGTACTGCCTGACGCTGAAATGAGAGACACGTAAACATCAGCACATTTCAAAAAGGCATCGATATGTTACAAAAACAAAAACGAGCACGATATGGATTCAGTGTGATCTATACTGGAGAACAATTTGGACAAATGTGTCAAGGTCAAAGCTGAAAGTAAACTGCACGCGGAAGAGGTAAAATGACGACCTCAAAACTTCTCTAAGTAGTGGCAGTAGTAGTAGTATATGATGGACAGTAGAGGGGTGTGTATTGGCAACAACCTGGCGATACAATACAAATCACAATACCACGGTCACAATACAATATATCGTGATAAATCATGATACTGCTAACAAGTTGATACTTTTTTTTTTTTTATCATTTTTTCCTGGAAAATTTAAAAAACTCCAGAAGTCTGCAAAAATACTAAAATTTTTATTTGATCAGAACAGGCTCTTATGCTATATCATGAAACTTTACACTGTAAAAACTTAATTTCTTAAGTTTTAACATCTGGCTTTACCAGTACAATAACACATACAAAAAAATTTAAATTCTGTAGATATTACAGTTTAAGATCCTGCTCAAATGTTCATATTCTATCAGTTATGAATAGACTACATAGTGGACAGTTCCTGAATCATCCAACATCATAGTATTATTTTTGTGCAATTAACAGAAGATACCCACATAAAAATATAAATAAGAGTAAAATACCCAATTGGTTTTGAAAATCAAGGAGTTTGCAGCATTCCCCCCAAATTAAAAATAAAATAAAATGCACCTCCGCCATATCTGCACTTGATTACATAACCTAAAAATATCGATAAAGTACTTTTTAATATCAATATTGTGAAATGAAATATCGCAATATATTGCTGAACCAGTACTGAAAAAAAAATTCAGATACCCTTAAAATTTACAGTCTCCAATATTATCATGAAATACTTGTGGAAAAATGAACTTTTTTCCCCAAAAGGTGTGGCTGTGCCTGTTAAACACAAACAAATGTGGTTTTGTTTTGTTTTTTTTGTTTTTTTTATTTTAATAGGAAAAGATAAAGCTAAATTCTGGACAGTTTCAACATGTCATGTGCCCTGGATGTGTTTAATTATCTTGTTAAAACATTCAGTTTTGACCTTGAGAAGGCATATGGGTTTGGAGAATGGAACTATACTGGGCAGAGTTCAATGATTTAAGAGTGATACTTAATGTATCACAAATGAATGGGATGTCCAAAGACTTTTTTCCACCACTGTAGAACATAATTCACATTAGAGTAAAGGCACTAGTATGGGCTGAAATATGTGCTACCAGACACTGAAATTGAATCATTTATATTTGACTTTCAATTCATAAACTTGAATAAATGCATTCAAAAACCTAGTTTGAATTCATGTCATTTACTTTGAATCATTGTATTGAAAAAGTGAATCTGAATAGTATAATTTGAAGCTGAATTCATTAGTTTGGAACTGATGTCCAATAACTCGAAACTGATTATGAAATTTAGTTGTTTCTCTAAAACTATATTTAATCCTCATTAAAAATCCAACTATATTTTCATTCAATTCTCACAATTAAAATTCAATTCTAAAAATTCTATTTGAGTTTACTGTGACAGACATCCGGTACAGTACATTGAAATAGAAATGTGAGACCTGAATCTGAAAATACAGAGTTGAATTTTCAGTGAGGATCAACTATTTTCAGAGAAAGTGAATTAAATTTCATCATCTTACATTCAGTTTCAAGTTTATTGGACTTCAGTTCCAAACTAATACATTCAACTTCAAATTACACTATTTACTCAGTTTTTCAATGCAATGATTCAAATTAAACAATACAAATTGAAATTATGTGATCAAATTCAGTTTTTTATGCAATAATTCAAGTTTAGCAATTGAAATTGAAATGTTAATTATTCAAATTCAGTTTCTGGTGGCCCATATTTCATCCCCATACGCTGGCTTATAGTCTGACAACCATCCCTCTCTCCAGACTGCTGGGGGAATGTCCTGAGCACATGCCTGTTCTGCAGCAGGTACTGGGCGTTCTGGATCTGGTCCTGTGTCCCTGTTATGGTGATGATGCGGTCCTCAGAGCCCTCTAGTGGTTCATCAATCTTGATGGATGCTCCAGACTCGTGGCGGATCTGCTTGATTCTTTGGCCGCCCTTCCCGATGATGGAGCCGGCCAGCTGTTGACACAGGTGAGTGGATTTAAGAGTGACGCGTCTCCGCCCAGACTCATGCATTCCTAGTGCGCGCAGACGTCTCACTTACGTCTTTGGGGATGGTGACTTGTGTTGTGATGACTGGGCCTCCTATATCGCTGTATGACCCTCGTCCACCTGGGGGTGAGAAGGTACGTTTGAGATAAATGTGTCTTTGACTAAAGTGTGCGACAAGAGGAACAGATCCCTTCAGGTCAGGAAACAAGAGACAGGGACAACAACGACCCACCCCCACTCACCAGACTGGAAGTGGTCCCAGGAAGAATTGTTGTCTTAGAAAACAGTGGAAAGGAAACAAGAACGTGAAAAACGAAAGTGCAACAGAAGAACACAGAAAAGAGATAGTGTGACAGTAAACAAACAATACAGCGATAATTTCTTGACCCAAAGAGTTTTGTTATTAAAAAGAAAAAAAAAAAAAACCACACACACACACACACACACACACACACACAATGTAAAATATTACATTAATTTTGTCACCATGTGACTTTTACGTCAAACAATGTTGATGATTTCCAAAGCTGTAATCACTGAAAGACTGACAATAACAAATATTCAATTACAAAGACAGGATTTAAAAAATTCTTCAGTTTAACCAAACTTAGGCCTGTCAAAAATATTTCATATCACCTTTTTATAATTCACTTATAATTAAGGCAGGACACTATAATAGATATGACCATGAAACTTCCTCAGGTGATTATTTAAGTATAAAAAAAATATATCACAAGTTTTCTTTAAATGTGTATATTTATGCAAATTAGGCATTATGAAATATGCACAATTTTGCATATATTTTTGGTAGATACATCTGAACGTATGATAAAGCCAGGTGCAAAATTCTTTTTTTCAATGTTTAAACTCAATATGAAAAACACATTACAGAGGGATTTTAGGATCTCTGCTTTCATTACCTTGGAAAACAAAATGTATTGTCCATAGCCTTGAAAAAAGAAAAAAAATTTGCCATGGTTTTTGATTAACATGTTGCATAAATCAGTCCAGAAATGATTAACAATAACAAATCCCTCTGAACATATCTTCAGAGTTCTACACTTTATACAAGTGTATAAATGCACAGTTTGGTTACATAGGTGATACATAGGCTGAGATGTTTCTACTGGAGAATGACAAAACTGATTGAGAAAACAGCATTTAAAGATTTACATAGGGGAATCTAATGTACTTTTATAGGAAGTAATTGAGCAGAATAAGTGCTCAGGCCCTTAATAATAATAATATAGAAAATTGATTATTAATAACATGGCCATCATATCAGGCCTACAGCTGAAACTTGGCTTGTCACATTTCTAACGCGTTGCTAACTTCTTGGTAAATTCGGGAGAAACTTACTGTCTCAAGTAAACAAACTATAATAAAATAAGCATATTAATCTAAATTTTCAACATTTTCTTTGTGGCAGCTTGAAAGAACACATACTGAAGGAGTAAACTAGCCCAGAATCTCAAAACTGACCACTGCATTAAAAATCCATGTTTTTGCCTGACGTGTCTTGCCTTAAGACTGTAAGTATTTCTGCTTAATCATGGTAATTGTCTTCATACCCTATACAGAAAAAGCAGCTGGATGAAACAGAGTCATCTTTCATCAAGTCAACGGGTGCGCTTTAAATGTTAAATGCTTGATGTCAATAAATGTATCTTCTGCTTCTTCATTAGATACACTATGTACATTAGGGCTGCACAATATATCAAAAAAAATATTGATATCATGATAATGGAGTGTGCAATATTCATATTGCAAAGACATTTTTTTTTTTTTCATTAACTTTGTTTTCCACACCATGGGACACCAGAGGGGTTTTCTCTACGACTTTAACATGATAGTTTTTCTGCAATATAAACTGAAGTAATGTTACTGCATCTAGTTGAATATAAGTTTACATGTTATTAATGTTGAAAAAAATGTGAATATTTTCAGAGCACAATTTGTTCAAGGCCTGAACACTTATATTAAAGATTTTATTTTTATATGCAGTATTTACCAAACCAGGCAAGTAATAGTTTTGTTAAAGCTCTTCCATGGCAGTACTTTGGTACTTTTGTTATTATAAAATACATCCATCTAACAAAATAAAATGACAAAATATTTGACTGTGTGTGTGACGGTCTATGGTAACAGCATCACCAGGGTCTAACACAGACTTGTGTCATTGATTGTAATAGTAAACTATTTTGTCTTACATTATAAATAATTGAGTCAGCATAAAAAACAAGTAGTCCATTTTAACATTAAGGAACATTTTTCTTAGTAGATGAAATTAAAAATATCACAATATTATTGTTTTTGCCATGCTGTGTACACCCATATTGCAAGTTATGCCAATATTATGCAGCCCCAATGTACGTAAAGTAAGGCTTACATTAAATTAGCAGCATAAAATGAACAGAAAAGCCAAATTGTTATAACAAATGCTATAATGTATCTAGCAAAAATCAATCAATTCCACAACAAATGCATTTGCAAGGACAATTTTGTCAACTAGTGTACAATACACCAAATTAAAGCGGAAATTCACCCTGAAAAACCAGTGGTCAAAGTCATACATTCTGCAGAGAAACAAACATATAATTAAACATTCTTTACATTAATATCACACAGATTCAGTAATGATTTAACTGCAAATTTAAAACCCTACTACTTGTGTGTAGCCAGCCATGACTAAATCATGGCCAAAACTAGACAAATAAGATCCAATTTTAAAAAGTACACGATTCCCCCGATAGAAATAAATAAATAGAAAATCTGCACAGGATTTACATAAATATTAACTCACCATATCCGCCTCCACTCTGCATTTCAGGATTAATGGAGAGAAGAAGAAAGAATGTCATTTTAGTTTTCTCCACAATAATAAAACACACCACAGAATCCACTGTACAATATACGCTGAACCACCAGGTCAGCAGTGGCTACTACTGTTTCTGCATCTACAACAGGCTGAAATATCTGAGACATGGAGTCAGCGCAGAGCTGGAAATGTTCCACAGGATCAGAGTCTGCTCCGATGCTGCTTCTACAGTAACACACCACTCCTGCACATTTTCTGTGACATTCACGCTTCACGTCTCCCATTACACTTAACCTGAACAGTAGATTAACTGGTGGAGAGCCTGACGAGTCCAGGCCCTTGAACCAATATAAACTAACTGTACATGACTGCTTCTACATGGATCATCACCTAACAGACACTTTCAATGCTTACTTCAGAAATGTAACAAAGATAGACGGAGTATTTCAAATAACTGCAACAGTCAATGTGATAACAATTAACATACAGTCGCAGAAAAAATTATGAGACCACCCTCTATGTTTTCATTAATTTCTTGTTCATTTTAACGCCTGTTACAACTAAAAGTACATTTGTTTGGATAAATGGAATGATAACAAATATATCTCAGAATAGTTTCAGAGCTGATATCTACCCATTTTCCATGGGTTTTCTTGATAATAACCAAGTCACATAAGTTCCAACATCAACAGTTATGGCATTATATTGACAAAAACAGTGCTTTTAGGCAGTCCATGTTTTCTTTTTTGTCTGTTTTAGTCACATGATACACACAGGAGTTAGTACTCGATTGCATAACCATTGTTTTTAATGGCTTTTTATGGTCTAATAATTTTTTCCACAACTGTATAAATGAGAAATGTCTGATGTTCAATAATTATCTGGGAACAATTAAATAAATGTTGCTCACTGCCATGACTGAATACACCTGGTCACTAATGCAGTGATGGACTGAAGATGGTTTTACATTTTCACACATACAGTCATTATGTAAATCAGGTAGAATTAGGCCCTGCTAGTGTGTCCAGATGTGCGCCATCTGCAGACGAAGCAATGAACGTCTTCGTTAGCGTCAAGATGTTTGTTAGTTTTCAGCAGGATTATGCAAAAATGATACCATCTAGTTACATGAATCTTAAACAGTAGGACGCACCCCAAGAGGGAAGTTTATGTTTTGGTGCATCTCCATAACATGGAATTTTTGTTCAGTTCTTCCAATATTTGTTCTAGGATTTTGAAGCAGTTACAGGACATGGATACATGATACAGGTCATTTTGGATAAATTGTCCATGTAAACATCCATGTTCAATACACTAATTCAAGAACTGGTCAAAACTATAAAGGCTGCTAACCCTTTAATTTTAACAAACTAGTTAATTTTATCTTTCGAGGGTCTAATTACTGTAATTTTTATGCATTTCAAAATCAAATAACAATAAGAGTTGCCGATGTTAAGATCACTTAATGATATTAACAATGATCACTAATCATTGTCATTGTCCATCAAGTATTTCTGTTTTTAATCAGACTGAATGTTACTGAAATAAGTTTGTATTCATGAACTTAGAGAAACCTGTTCAGGAATCGCTATGGTTTCAACTTGAGTTCATCTGCTAGCCTGGTGAATATCTGTAACCAAGGAGACAACTGTTGCCAGGCAACAACAGGCCTAGATGAGTGCGCATACATAGTAAAAAGCACCAGTGTCCAAGCCTTTGAGTTCGTACTACAGTAAAACAGGAACTGGCAATTCGAGACACTGTGTTGAGATGTACAGTAACTCATTACTACCCACATCTATGAGGCTAGGAAGCACAAAGCCATGTGACTTACAATACTGTCGTAACGGTCTCCTCCTCTGCTTCTTCTGTCACTACGGACAAAAAGAAATGCCTTAATGGAGTTTCAGTTCACTGGGGAAACATAGTGTAAGTCCTAAGTATCATGCTCTATTGAATGAGTACTTCACCAGCTGAAGGCCAGGCAGACTCTAGAAATGAACTGTGATCAGACCCAGTCAGGGCTTATGAGGTCATGTTATGCTGCCAACATCAGACAGCTACAACTCACGTCAGTGATGTCTGTTAATCTGCTTCAGGTAGAAGTGAAATTACAGACAACACCTCTTCATACTAACCTGGGTCTGTCATCCATACTGCCATGATAGCTGCTGTGTGAGAACCTGTCTCCTCTGCAAACAAACAAAAAAAAAGTGTGGAAACATTAGAAAGACATTTTAAAAAAAAAAAGACCAACGTCCCTGTATCTCAGCATTTTTTAAATCAAGAATCAAAAACATGTTGAATTTGTGAGATTCTGCTGCTATGTTAAGAGTCCTGTGGTCTTGATGGAGATCAAACTCTCAATAGAAGTGGGTGGAACTTTCACTGGGGGATAACGCAATTAAATCAAAGTCCATATGACTTACCATCAGTGCTCAATAGTAATTACCATACTTTTCTGACTATAAGTCAAACTTTTTTTTTGAATAGTTTGGCTGGTCCTGCGACATACTCCTGCGCAACTTAAATTTTTTTCTTCTTCATGATCCATTTTTTTGACAGGTGTGACTTATAGTCTGAAAAATACAATATATTGATATCTATGACCATTTCCATGTTATAAGCCATAAAAATATGGCCTGTTATAAGTCAAACTTTTAACACCTCAAAGATTTGCCAAAATTAAAAATTTTCAAAACTGAACAAACTGTGTAGACATTGTTCAATGTGTTATGTTTATAACGTTCTACCTTTTAGGGTGACAATTCAACATCTGTCCAGGGACTGCAGATCAAACAGCCATTCTCTGGTACATTGACAGCAATGTGCATTAATATACAATGTCCCTGTTAAATAAACCAATAAACAAATTTGCTAACAAAGACAGCTTATCAGCTGGTGAGCTGAAAAGCAGCATTTAATTTATAAATGCACACATAGTATATTGGAGGAATTTTGGGTTTTACTGACTAAAAACACCGTGTGTGGTTTATCATCCAACTGAAAGTACTTTCATTTATTCACTAGAATGCAACACTTCATAGAACTAGGTTATGTTCAGGTACGCTAACACCTACATACCAACACACTTAGCAGTAGCTGAAACAGTTCTGTTCAGTAATGGAGGACCTTCAGCTGTTATTAACGGCTGTTTTAATATAACATTTTATAGAAACACCATTTTGTACCAATGCGCTGACTGCTAATAGCCAACTATAACTACTAACATTATGAATCTGACACCACTGAGCCCTACTTCTATTATTTAAAATTATATTTATAATATATTAAAGTGCTTTACCAACTGATAAAACTGATCATGCATTGATTACCAGGAAATGGCAGCTCACTACATTTGTCATGATATATTATTTGAATCATTTAGTTGACTTTTATCAACTTATTACACTGGCAGCTGCACATGAAGTAATGCATGTTGCCTTGGATTTAAAATAAACAAAGTGTAGTGTTTTTTTGGTAAACTGTAAGGATGACTGTCTGGTACAATTGCTTTAATTGAGGAAGATAACTGCTTAATTTCCTGCCAGTTGTGTAGTTTCCTCTGTTAAATGCTTCCATAATGCCAGGATCCCAGTGCAGGGGCCTGTTCCAGGGGGAAGGTGATGTCAGGACATGCTCACGTTATTGGCCTCAATGATCAACATCGACTGTCAGTACATAATTTCACCAGATACAACAGCCGATGCTTATCTGTTGAGTTTTAGTAGCAGGTTGTTTCATAAATTGGTATGATTCCATGTGTTCTTGTTTAAAAAGTAGCATGATGACAATCTAAAAGACTTTCAAACACTACAAGGAGAATAAATAAGAGCAAAAATAAAAGAACATGATGTTGGGATGGCTAAATTGTTATTTTAGGTGTCAAACTGACCCAGATTTTCACCCCTGGTACACTCTTAATTTAAGTCAGTGTCAACTCCTCACCCTCCTCTTGGCAGTGGTGGTGGGGGGAGAGGCAGGTTACGGGCTCTGCTGCCCCCTCGTCCACCTCTGCTCAGCGGTGGTGGAGGTCCTCGGCGGGGACTCATGTCGTCATAGTCCCTTCTGGACGGAGGTAAAGGTCTACTGCCTCGAACAGGTGGCAATCGCTCAAAGCCTCCACGCACACGGATGGGAAAGCCCCCGATGGGTCGTCTGCCTCTTTCCTCAAACAACACGGTGAAGCCGCCATAGTCATACGTCTCGTCGTAGAAGTTGGGGTCATAAGGCTGGGCGCGACCTTTGATTGGTGCCTGAAAAGTTCAGTGGGAGGGCATTAAGATGGTAGACTTCAGCTTCAAGGTTTCTGAATATCCCTCAGACGACACCAGTGAGTCTCAACTGTTTTCTGTTCAGAGGGCCTGAAAAAGGTGACAACTAAATCACCACCTGGGGACCGCCTGAATAACGCCCCACCCCCAAACAATTTGTGATTGTAACACAGAAATTCAGCATCCTGGTGTAAACTGAGAAGAAACGATAAAGAAAATACAACATTTAACATTTTTTACCCCCATTAACTATGTGATTTTTGATATCCAAATAAAGTGAAATTTACTGTAGTAAATGAAAAATGACAGGACTGTCGAGGAAAAATGTCACTACAGCTTGAAAGTGTTTTATATGTAGATGTATAAAAATATATGTATGTTTTAGATATATGTTGCAATGTTATTGTATTGGGGTAGCACAGGGGGGTAAAATGAGTACAGCTTGAATTCATCATGTAATAGTAATAGATTTTCTTAGTTGTAATAATGCAAATACTAGTATGCAGCAAATAGAAGTGGGTGATATATCTCCTACAATAGAATCTAAATGTTGCTTTGAAGATGTGCAATTTTACATGATCGAGTACTCAATGTCTCAAAAAGAAAACAAATAGTGCATAGATGGTAAAAGAGCTGCATCTAAGTCCTCATTCTTCTATACATGCCTCAGAAGCCAATCAGTGGACAGGATTCAGTCTTGTGGCAACTCATTCAGAAGTTACTTCTTTCCAAACAAGGTTTTTCCATTAGGAGGATTCACGAATCCTTTGTTAGTCCAAAAACAAAGAAGCAGCTTTTCCGGAAATATTAAGGGCTGTAAAGTTTTGAACTGGGATGCCTGGTAAATTATCATATATACCTGATTTGTTATTGCACAGGGCCATTGGCTTTGATAAAACATGACCATTGATTGTGTATAGTATGTCTTCTGATGCAGTTTGACTTTAAATAAACTAACAACACTGTAGGAAGTAGCTTTTTGGCATAGCTCTCGGTTCAACTGGTCTGGTCTGATGAACTTTTGTTTACGCTTCATATTGCCATGCTACATCGTGCGTCACTCATGAGACCATGCACACCATCAGGCGCTGTGCAGGCTGTTTACTAATTCAGGGTGACCCAAAAAAAACGGGAATTTTTGAAGTGCGTATTGGCAGACATGAGCAAGTGGCAGCACTGCAAGACAGTGACCTCGAGCAAGTAAACACTCCGCCATTTTAGTAACCATGGATCAGTGGAACGGGCAACAGCGTGCGTT
>JAPTGZ010000005.1:59942783-59955095 GCA_029814645.1 Fowleria isostigma
GAAGAAAATTACCAAAAACAAAGAAGAAAATTACCAAAAACAAAGAAGAAAATTACCAAAAGCAAAGAAGAAAATTACCAAAAACAAGGAAGAAAATCACCAAAGGCAAAGAAAATCCCCAAAAACAAAGGCTTGGTGCCAAAAAGAAAAGCAACGTCAGTTATGTGGAATAATTTCAACTACAAGACAGATGAAACTGACACGAGAAGTAACACAACTAAATTGTTTGACCATTTACATTGGCACCACAAAGCCACATTATATCTGAGTATTTTTTTCATATCTCAATATATGCCGTAGGGTTAAAAAAAATAAAAAAAATTGCAATGTCATTTTTTTCCAATATCGTGCAGCCCTAGTACAAACACCAACTTGCAACAGTAATAGTCAAAGTTCAAATAGTCAAAAAGTTCACTATCAGCATCCAACTCTAATACTGGGTCAATTCAGTCCTAACGACATTAAGTCACACATGTCAAACCATAAAGATCAAATGCATATTTTGAGGAGGAATTTAGGTTGGTGTGAGTGCAGTTGTCACTTTTAAGAATGCCCATTGAGAAGTGAAACAAATACTGAAATATGTCAGATAAACTCAAAGCACTTCTTGACCTCTGTGTGTGTGTCAGTTCGAATCAGACACAAACTACGTGAATGGATGAGGAACTGCTGTCAGTGTTGGACATGTTCGAGATGATCCCATGTGTGTTTGCTCCTCTAATCAAAGCTCTATGTTGAAGGTGGGTGTATGTGCAGGACACTCACCACTTCTGTTGATGTCTCTGCGTGTTCTGAGGTGACATGCTCCTGTAGGGACGTCTCCGTGAAGCCCATCTTGCCACAGTAAGGACAGGTGAACGACTGAGGTTGTTCTACTGAAAAAGTGTCTCCTCCATAATACAAGTCTGACAGAAAACACAAATATGAAGCAAACTTTACTGTCTGTCATGCCACACTCCATCACAATGATCACATCTTTATTCTGATGAATATTAACTCTTGGAGTGGAGTGGATTTTCGGTAGGTTTTTGGTACAAATGAAGGAGACTAATTTAATTTTCAAAAACTTTAAATATAACTGAGCTTCATAAAACAATGCCGGCGTACCACTCTTGTTTTGTCGACTTGTCTCACTCCACTGACATAACTGACAGGGAATCTGAAATGCTCCCAAATCGGAGACATTAGAGAAGACAGAGGGTCTTCTAACTCTGTCTTTGTACCTGTGACTCTGCTCTGAGCTGCCATACTGGTTCGCCTTCAGCATATGTATGATGCATGGACCGCTTAAATGTCTGTCTAGGATATCAAATATTACCCATGGGTTCCGTATGCAGCCACCCTGCTCATACTGTGTGTGTTCCACTTCAAGGTTCATGTGGAAACATAAGGTGAGTGTTCTTCACATAGGCTACATGTATTCATTCTGTACACCTCCATATTATGCTGAAGGCCCCGAACTGAAATGGTTCGGGATAGCGAGTGCACCATTACACCACAACTAAACTCATACAGTAGACAACAAAACAAATACAACAGATTACTCATGTTCAGCACATTCATGATAAATTCAATCAGTAAGCCATCAGTGTGTGTGTGTGTGTGTGTGTGTGTGTGTGTGTGTGTGTGTGTGTGTTTGTGTGTGTGTGTGGGGGGCTTGCAGGCAGGTTCTTACCATAGTCTACCCTGGTTAATATACACTGCATGGGGTGCTCTGTTGTGTGTCTTGTCGTTGTGGCTCCACTCTCATAGCATGATGCACAGAGGTCATAGTCGTAGCAAATTAAACACTTGAACCGTCGTCCTCTAAAGTTCCCTTTTAAACACGCATCACAGCTCACACCTGTATAAAAGAAAAGAAAAATGTAATGCCATACATATGAAACTCACAATAAAGTTCCACATTCCTTACGACGGCATCTGCCAGACTGATCTCCTGAATACAAACTATCTGTGAGCCAGTCTCACTTACATGAGCGCACATTTTGGAGGGGCACCAAACCACAAAAACCAGCACTGAAGAACTTTAGTAATCAATTTAACTTCACCAGGAAAGTTTCAAAGGTACAATACCATTATATCATGACACAAAAATCTGAAGAAGGTGAATGGTATTTTTTTTATTATAGCTGTTGTTACTCATTTACAGGCAATAGTGGCCAATAGTTTTTGGGTGGCCTCCAGTGGTAGTGTGTGAAAATATGAGTGGGCACAAGGCCTTCCTGGAAAAACAGACATCTGCTCAGAGTGAAACGTCCCCAGAAAAATAATAAAAGTATTGTCTGGACCAAGATGTGAAAGCAAGAAAAACTAAACGAACCAAACAAAAAGTAATATGTAATGTGCATACTCTCCAAAAATACTATTAGAATTGCAAAATCAAATTAAATATTCTAACACCTTCCTGTGGGTTGCACTGAGGAAACAGAAATATACATTATTATACTAAAATAGTCACTTACATACAATTAGAACAATTCCTCTATTACCCACAAAACAGACAAATGCTAAATCTAATTGCAGAAACATTCATGTAAACCTTTATGAGCCAAGCCCTGGTCTGAGTAAACCCAGTACAGTTAGCAGTTCCGAGTGTTTACTTAAGTTTTCCCCAAACCGGGACAGGTTTCTCTGGATGGTTTCTGTACCACCTGATCAGTGACTAAACCACTATGAAGTCATAGAACATACATAACATTTTGTACCTTTATCTGAAAACTGTGTCATTCAGTAGCAGGGTTATTACAGATTGACTTCTTTAATGTACAGGACAAGAAAGGCAACTTCTCCAGCCTGTCCCTGACTCAATAAACAGTCAATAACTGACCGTATGGTTTCGGTGTGATTAACAGGATAACCACCTACGGGCCTGCTACAACCACTGATAATCACATTAAACTACCAAATTCACTGTCCACCACACTCTAACCTGGGTCGTAATTGAGCTAGCTGTTAGCCAGCTGGCTAGCGAACTTAGTGATTGGTTTATATATGGTCAGGGACAGAGGCCTCAGACTTTTAGTCGTCTTCTTGATGACAGTGCATTCGCTAACAACAGCATGAGACCAAACGGGACAGTATGGCGCTAATGTTAGAGCTACTTCACCAAACATGAACCAAGAGTGTACATTCAAGATGATTATGAATATTAACAATGACTAACTATTGACTCTTGGGTGGCAGTTCACTCAACGCTAAGTTTATGGTAACACCAAAGACTCCTTATGTTAGCATGTATTAGCTTTGTCGCTAGCCCAAGCTAACATAAGGTAACGCAGTACCTAGCAACGGCTACTGCTAGGCTGTATCTGTTGCCGTATCATTACAACTGGTTAACTTAAGTTATAACACTCTGCCTGTTATAGGAGACGTGGGGCATGAACGCACACTAGTACCACCTAGGATAATTATGTGTTTACTGGGACAAACCCCGGAAACAAGCTACGAAAAGCGCAGCAAACCCCTGACTTCAATATGTACTTAGCAGAGCTAGCTAAGGAGCTAGCTGCTCAGGTAATGTAGCCACCAACCAAGGCACTGTGGACCTGTTTATCAACTTACCCTCATGTCGGGACATCCTACAAACAGCGGCACAGCCCCTCCTCGGGCTCCCCAGCGCGAACAACGGGGAACGATACAGTTTTTCAGACACCAAACTGAAATACAATTCACCTTCGTCCCTTTTTCGAGCAAGATGGATCCCCTAGCAGCTTACAGTTTGTTCTGCTTCCCCTCCCAGAGTGTCACTTATCGTTGAGTGTCAGCGCTGAACACTAGGCGGCGCACTCCTACATGAAATCACACAGGCCCCTCTGTTGTGTCACGGGCACTGAAGCCCTTCCCTTTGCCTCGCAGGAAATGAGGGCACCCGTTTCTCCAAATGGGATGGTTTCTCTGGGTACCCAAAAAATGTTTAATTTACAATTTTAAAAATAGAAAAGCTTCAAATTTAACAGCAGCTAAGAAACTAAGCTGCTTCACAGAATAGAATTTATAATATATATTTTTTTACACTAAAACAAAGACAAACATTTGGAGTTGTCATTATTTGTAAGGTATTATATTATTGACACATCTGACCCATTTGAGATTAAAATGGGCTGAATTTGGCTCCTAAACTATAATTATTGTTAATATCTTAATCCATAAAGACCCAAACAAAACCATCTATTGACCTAAAATCTTTATCCATTAATCCTATCAATAGCCTAAATGTAAATAGTTGGTGTAAAATAGAGTTTGTTATCTTTTCATGGTCATCAGATATGACCCATTTGGACGTTCAGAGGCTCTGTGGTTACCATGGAAACACTGTTGTCTTCTATAACAATGATTCACCAGTAAAATCCGCAGAGTGTTGGATCAATGATAGTGGACAGTCACACTGGGTTTATGTTCAGGTAATATTAGATCATATTAAAAAGATACTTTTTCTTTAGTTTTCTTCTGTTTTTGATACAGTAACTTTCAACTTTATTCCAAACTTTTATGAACATCTATATGGTCAGTGAATTAAATACAGTAATGTACATAATTTACACTGAAAATATGCAAAATACAGAGAATAATATTATAATAAATGGTGATAAGTAATTTCTGAAAGGTTAAATTAAAAAGAAAAAAAATATATGGCAACTGCCACAAAAGTAGCACTGGGTCTTTATGGGTTAAAGTGAGTGATGGTTATTCAGTCAGGGGATACATTTAACCACTTATCTGTATGTAATGTATAATAGTGCCTACACTTAAGACACATGTAACTCAAAAATTAACAGAAATAGCAGCTTTTGTATTTTTCATAATAATGTCCTTGAAATACATTAGTGATAGAAAAGCATCAGAATTAATTCCCAACTAGTCATAAAAATTTTCATAAAAAGTCTTTATTTTTAACATAAGACTCAGTTCATTTCTGTGCTGTTGAGGAAACATACAGTCTGACAAACCAGTGCATTACAGTGAAGACTTCACAGCAGTGTAGATGGCTGGTGTGGAGCTCACAACTCTCACAATGTGCCTTACTCTCTTAGCGAACTCAAAAACAGAGGACGGGGTTGGAGCAGGTGATCACTGACCATCTCTTAATGCGAGTGAACAAAGAACAACATAGGATTCCACCCTCTTGCATAAGCCTGAAGTAGCCTTACAATCTTAAACTGACTAATAGGTCCACATTCTGTACATAATACAGATTATATGTGCTCAATGTCAACAGTGGAGAGTGACGGAGGAGGAGTGTAGAGATCCAACTACTAATTCCAAATCTGCCCATTCTTCATCTTGCCTTTATTTCCCCTCAGGAAAGAAAGACAGGAAAGAGGCAGCCCCTCCAGTATATAATATTATCTTTTCTAACATATTGTGTAGCTGTGCAACATTTGGAAAGAAAACAAAAACTTTAAAATCTTTTAAGGTAAGGTACTGTGTACCGTGTATGGGGGTGCCACTGAAGCTACATGATGCTAATGCTTTGCATATGTGACAAACACGCATCTACTAGTGAATCTGATGAATCACAGAGTGATGAGGAAAAACTGCTGGTGAATAATAACAAGTACATTTTTATACTGGGCAAATGACCATCAACATTGCAAACTAAAGGGTTTAAAATCCTCTTTGGTCTGCTACAGTGGTATTGCGTCAGAAACATGTTAAAGCTGTTACATTTTCAAACACAACATTAACATCAATTTCAGTTAAATGAAATCATTTTACATTTTAAACAAAGGTGAATCTGAAAGTAGTGGATACACACCCTCATCTTCATGTACATTTGCAGTACAGGATAATTATATTTTCAGTTTCTGTTAAAATAAACAATATTTACACATCTGCATCAGTTTTCTGATTTTGAGACAGGCCAGATATTTGTTGTATGTCTAACATTTATGAAATAATTCATGACACTTGTATCACCTGAGCAAAATCCTCCTCTCTGACCACAGTTCACAACAAAGGTAATATTTGTGGATAACATCTTTTAAATTATATGCACTTCAGAAAAAACAACTATGTACATTTTAAAGCTTTACATTTTTGGCATTATTTTATATACAGTACAATCAAAGGTTTAGATGTGAAGGCGCGGGTCTCTGAATCCCCAGTAACCATGGTGACACTAGTTACAAAAGTACTGAACACAGAATTTGGGACAATATTGTGTTATTTAACAAAAACTAAATGTATTTAAAAAAAAAAAAAAATGCATATAAACGCTGCACCCTTGTTGTTCACACTAAATCCTGTGTTCTGCTCAGTGTTTTTAGCCAAATGTTGGAGTTAAGATCAGTGTGCCATGTTAAACTGCAGGTAGGCTGAAAATGAAAGACCATTAAAAAAAAAAAAAAAGCTAGCACATACAGTGTTTCATAAAAACTAATCAAGCAAATAAGTTCCAACACGTTTGTCTAGGATATCAGTCAGATCCCCCTGACACACATTAACTTCACATATTGTTTATCAAGCAAATAGACCTTTGGGATTTGTATCTGTCACGACACAGAGAGCATGTGAGGTGGCTTCGATGACTTTGGATCTTCATGCTGAAAAACCTGAGTACTTTTTCCTTTGAAAAAGAGCTGGAGTGTCCCTGGTGCAGCTCAGAACATTAGTGAAACCTGGTCCTCTTCTTGAACTGTTTGACCTGGCCTGATGAAGGTTTGTGCGAGAAACACGCTAAACCTAGGAGAAATAGAATTTGCAAATACTCCCTTTTGTGTTTGTCGCCGACACTGACGGTTCAGTCGACTACATGCAGCAGGCCGCCAGACTTTAAACAGTTAGAACCAAGAATCCGTTCAAGGTCTTCTGAAGATTCTGAGCAACCTGCTGTAACAGGAGGTTATGAAGTATTTGCAAGTGTTATTTGACCCAGGCCTGCAAAGAAACAGCCAAGAGTAATCACATGGTTCCAGGTCATTGTGTGGCAGCACTGAGGCGGCTGTGGTTCCGCTGGCGTCTCCTCGGTCTGCTTCACTGTCTATTCAAAAGTCTGCCCGTCACGTCGTGTGATCTGATGGCTTTATTTTAAAGCAGATGTCACAGAGCTACTCAGTGCTGGCTGTTTCGATACCTCAGTCCATCATGTCCTCCTTTGAGTAATCTCTGGATTTTCTCTTGAAGAAGCCCATCTGGAAGAGCAGGAAAAAAGGTCAGGGTTAAGGTCAGGTTTATTTATATAGCAGATTTGAAACGACGCAAACTCCCCAAAGTGATGAACAAATCTGCAGATATAAATGCAAGATATGATAAACTAGTAAAATAAAAATAAATATAAGATATACTAAAACTGTTTAAAAAATGGAAACACAGTAATAGGATAAATAGCATCTAAAACAGAAGATAAAACAAATAAAAGTCACACAGTTTATGACGGCACTCAGATCTATCATCAGAACAAGTCTGCAGATACAAATACAGGATATGCTAAACTAGTAAAATAAATATAATATATACTAAAACTGTTTAAAAAATGGATACACAGTAATAGGATAAATAGCATCTAAAACAGAAGATAAAACATAGAAGTCACACTTTATGACTCAGATCCATCATCAGAACAAATCTCAGGGGGATCTTAAACCTTAAATGTTGTTTCACCCAGTATGTAAAAGTAAGTGAATATCGGTTTGTGGGGTGATTTTGTAGAATACACTGGGTGAAGAAATCAGGTACAGTGTAGATATTAAGCAAGTTAGGAAGAGAGTATAAGGAGATGATTTTCACCAAGTATAGGGATGAAGAAGAGGAGTGTAAAGCACTTTAAATATTATTAGGTTATTATTAATTTAGTTTGTCTTCAGTGTGTAAATGTGTATATATTATGTAAATATGTAAATAACGTAGAAGCGAAAGAAAATTTTGAAAAAGGAATATTGAAAAGAGGCGGGGCCAGATAAGCATGTTGCTTCCCCCCTACTCCCTTTCAAAAATTACCTGAAAAAGTTTTTTATTTGTCTTTCTGTTTTTATTTCTTTTTCTATTGTATATGCATTTGATGAATTTCTTTTCTTTTGAATTTTCAAAATAAATAATTCAATCAAAATAATTCAATCAAAATTTAAAAAAAAAAAAAAAGTCAACTTCACTTCTGATGTTATATATTTAGGACATATACCAGGTAGGCTCAAGAAAGAGAAGAGATATTTACTGCAGATATTACTAGCTGGTAGTAAAAATGCAACAACTAAAAAAAAATGGCTGAATGATGAACCTCCAACAATCATCGTATGGAAAGAGAAAAAAAATTCAGGAAATTCATAGTTTGGAAAAACTGACATTTTCCCTAAGATACGCTGCCAAAAAAGAATAATGGAAAAAATGGATGTCATTTTACAAACTGGAGCAATACTGATGTTTTTGTTTTGGTTTATCTTAATTAAATTGTGTTTATAAAGACTCTCCATTTATTTATTTATTTATCTTTGGACTTAATTGACCATTTCAGACTCCAAAGAAAAGACATGAAAGACACATGGTCTTGTCCACCCTAGTGTAACCCATCTCTTATTTTCTGTTTATATATTATTTTGTATTTTTGCAAGCTTAACCTTACATACTGGCATCTTCCTTATTATTATAATGACCCTGTCTGTCTGTCTTTCTAGTTGTTTCTGTTATAATAATATAAAGTATTAAAAAAAACTCATTCTATTAGTAAAACTACTCGTGAGTTCATTGGTGTATAACACACCTGAGTCACAGGGAGTCAAATCCACATTGAATGACGGCTGTTGTATTTGAGCCCAGTCTGCTCTGCTTTAATGCGAGGCCAAAACAAACACACCCATAATGTTTTAAACCTAGCTGCATTTTGCCTCTTAAGAACTGAACTAAGCTGTGTTGTTTTTGTTATAGTGTTTCAGGCTTTTCTCCACGTTTCAGCAAATTGTTCTAAAAAGAAAGCCAGAGTTGCAAAAACCCACAAATTATATGTCTTTAAATATCACACAGAGTTTTCCACAATCACAAACCAACATTCATGGAGTTTGCATCCTGTGCTTCTCTAGTATTTTGCATGTAAAACTTAAGCTACTGAAGTAACATTAAAAAAATAATTTAATGAGGAATGTTTTTCGGGTGATCTGACATCAATAATTTATTGGTATTGTGATCTGCTGCCAAGATCCCATGTATATTGTTATTTCAAAATAAATAAATAAATAAATCAGCTTGATAAGCTGAAAGTCTGAGATAAAGCCCGTTAACCCTGACCCTCTCAATGACTGCCTTCAGATTTCATCCTGGACATCGTCAACATGAACTCAACATCGTCCTTGTTTTATAAACTGAACACTTTACGAAGAGAGAAAAAGAAAACTGCGGTATGGAGTCCATATTAGTAGGATAAAACAGTATGCAAGATGGTTTAATATAGCAGAAACTATAGCATAAAAGCCATAGGATGTGAATTGCATATGAATTAATTACTACATAGATATTATCATAGGTCACAGGTGTAAACATAAGGTCCACGGCCCAAAACTGGCCCACCAAAGGGACCAGTCTGGCCTAATTACACTGAAAATAGCAACAATCAAGGGTGTCAAATCATTTTACCTCAAGGGCCATATACAGAACAATATGTTTCAGTTTGTCTTTGTTTTAGTGTTAAAAGTAAAATTACATAATAATGTTTGCATATACAAACTATACTTTCAAGAAAAATGTGAATACCCTGAACAACTTAAGAGATTTAAGTGTAATTTTACCAATATTTAGCCTGTTACTTGACGTTTTGTGTATTTGTTGATCCACTGTGGCATAATATTGTTCAAATATGCAATTATTTTTCTTTAAATATTTGTGTTTTTTCATGGTTGTTCATGTTAATCACATCGCTAGGCACATTTATTTATATAGCACCCTTCATCTCTCTCTCTCTCCGTAGGTGGTCCGCCTTGGGCAGGTCCTGCACATGTTAACCCTTTCCATTATTTCTGTCCAGCATGGTTTCTTTCATTGTGTGGTACATTTGTCACTGCCTGATGTCATCCAGCAGCATCATTCTCTTTCTCACTCTTGATCTCCTTCCTTCAATCACCGTTCTCACCGTTCATACACAAGGCAATACAAAGTTATCTATAAAGGCATAAAATTAGATTAAAATCATAGAGAATAAAACATTAAACAAAAGGAAAGTGCATAAAAGATTAAAAAACAAAAAAGGAAATTAAAACAGGAATTAGAGACAGTTAAAACAAAAGCTAAAAAACAGTCTGGACTAAAATTAAGAATTTAATGTTAAATCAATGAAGACGGTTAAAATTGTGAGTTTCAGTGCAGGTATTGGAACTGAAAAAATGACTGTAATCAAAGGCAGCTGAAACAAATGCGTTCTTAACCTTGATTTAAAAGAACCTAATTTAGAACTTTAGAACTTGATTTTAAAGGATACTTTGCAGATGGAAATGTTTTCATAATTTAATTTGATATTTTTTCCACTATGAAACACAGTTGACATTATTTATTAGCCTGGCAGTCTAGATGGTCTGGAATCACGGAACTTAAATCCAAATATGCAGGCGGGACAAACAGGCGCAGAGTAAACCAATCATAGATAAGACAGATGTGGTGCTTTTGTCAGAGAAAGTCACGAATACAGAGTATAATCTGTAATCAGTCCTCATTTTTGAATCAAACATCCGACAACAGTTCCAAAGAGATATGCGGACTTGGAATTGACTTTGACCCACGATAAAAAGAAGTTAGTGCGGATGACTTATGGCGAAACATCTGCCCCAAAGACTTGTGATTGTCACGGTATAAAATAGATCGGGCATAATCCACAGTGAATGGAGCAGTTCCAGACTGATTTTTAAGTATTTAATTCACTGAGGATGGTTGGCCAGAGTAGTTATTTATAGGTTATTATTTTACTGGTCTGGCCCACTTGACACCATATTGGGTTATTTGTGGCCCCTGAACTAAAATGAGTTATACACATTCCTCGTAATGTAATGTCACGGTGACACACCAGACGATGACAGAAGGTGAACAGTTGGTGATCACTAGTACTGCACAGATGCTGCTTCAGTTCATAGTGTTCCTGTTGTTAGTGGTAGAATCATACACACTGACAGAGGTGAGGTTGGTCCGTTACCAAACTCACATGTCCTTAACCTCTTAAGACCCTTCGACCTCATATGTGGACGAGAGTGTCACCCCCCCAAAAAAAATAAAAATAAATAAAATGAGATAAAATAAAAATTAAATTAAATTAAATTAAATTAAATATTTAAAAAATATGTCAACTGCAAAGGACATGCCATTAAAACATTTTAAAAATGCATCTTAAAACACTGTTGCATCATGGTGTTTCCACTATAAGCAATTATTTAATTAAAAAAACAAACACACATTTCAAAACCCTGTGATTTCCTGGGTCTCTGTCAAAAAGGCTTTCGTGCATTCACACCTTGAAGAGTGTTAGATTTCGGATGAAGCCAGTGACTTTGCAAGTAAACATCAACTTCCTGTTTAACTGTCTGAGATCATATGTGTTGGCCTTTTGTGAATTATGTGGTTTTAACAAAAACACTTACATGCAAAAAAGGGGCAAATGTTCTAATATATCTAAACTCTAGTTCCTTAGCAGCACAGTTTGCGATCACTTTGAGCCTTAAGAGCTGCTTTGTGACTTAAACACTATCTGTTTGTCTTAGTTGTACTGGTTTTAAAGCAGCGGAAGTCCTTCAATCCCACTGTGGACCCGTTCTAGAGTATTTACATTGTTTGCTTTTACAGGACACCACACAGAAATAATTACCTTCCAAAGAATGAAGATGACCAGTGCCAGGATCAGTAGTCCTATCAAAATGCTGATGATAATGATCCAAAAGGGGATTCCTCCTAACGTCTCCTTGGTGACCTGGATCTTCACCTGATTAACACAAACATGTAGACGGCAGATATATTAACCCATAAAAAACAAACAGCCACTGCAACTAAAAGCATCTACTGACCTAAAACATTTAATGACTTCTGAAACACTAAAGCTATCAATACATGTAAATAATTCAAAATCAAGAGAAAGAAGGCTTCTTGGACTCAAATAAAAGTTAGTTTGAGGTGCTCTTTGGATAAGGGATTTATAAAGTAAATAAACTGGAAGAAAATTCCAAGGCACTCTCATTAAGCATTAAAACGCCTTTGTTTTCACAGCATGGTCATGTGTAGGCCTTAAAAATACTTTAACTCTTTCCCCCTTGGATGCTTACTTGGAACAACCCTTATACCTTATACAGTATTTGTTACTAGTTCTGCCCATGGAACATTTTGTTTTTTCTGGTGTGTTGTTTCTTTTTCCAGTGG
>JAPTGZ010000005.1:59968592-59978700 GCA_029814645.1 Fowleria isostigma
GATTAATCCAGGTGTGTCTGACCACAATAGTCACAACAAGAAGTAGCAGACACACCTGGATTAATCAGTATCCAATAGTAAAAGACAGGAAATAAAGGAGCTGCTTCAAGATCAGGAAGTAGTGGGGCTGTGGTCAAAGAGCCCATTAATAAATGAACCCTTCATCGATAAAAATATTTACTTAGCTACTCAAATAAACTAATTTTGAAAAATTTAAAATAGAAATGTTCTTGAAATATTATCAAAGCTTCAATAAGATGATTGACAGTAAAACTATTATATAAATGTATTTATTGTGTTTTATATTTCAGCATTATTTTTTGTATTCAGAAATGATAATTTATTTAATGTATTTTTGTACAACAGGGAGGAGTAATAATGACAGGGGTGACTTGGCTAATGGTGGCCAAGTCTTAGACTGCCAGAGATCACAATGCTATGAAGCTAACGATCTGTTCTGCTTTATTGTGTTTCAAGTTTATCGGCTGTTTCACCTCCTTTTTTTTAAGTTTGAGATGGAGTAGTTGTACGAAACATACTTCACAGCATTACGTGTGGAGTTTGGTTACACTGGCAAACTCCCACCAACCAAAGAGATGTCTAATCAGGCAGGATAAGTGAAAACACTTGTGAGAATGAGCAACATGTCGAAACACAAGGCGCTATAGTCAATTACATTAAATGTTTAAGAGTGCTAACCACAGACTCCTCCCCTCCCTACCCTCGTTTCCTGTCTCCTCTATCTGCTATCACATACAGGCAAAAAAAATTGCCCCCAAGATGAATATAAAAATCTGAGCATTAATTCAACATTTGAGGGCCAAATGAGACCAAAACATTTCACAAGATGAAAATATTTATGACTTTTAAATGTTTGTTTTTGTGTGTTAGCCAATGAATTTGGAAAGTATTAACCCACAGAGACCCAAACATCTACCGTCACCCAAAAGCCCCAACTGATTTAAACTGTTGATTCACTAATCCTATCAATACATGTGAAAATTTGTAAAATACAGTTTGTCATCTATTCATGGTCATCAGATATGACCCATTTGGATATTCAAAGGCTCTGTCATCTTTACAACATTAATTCAGCAATAAAACCATGGAGTTGGATCAATGACAATGGATGGATACACTTGGTTTCATGGTCATTACTGTTATTTTTACTGAAAAAGTCACTATGGGCCAGATTTACTAAAGGTTTGCATGTATTAAAACGTGTGCAAACTCATTTTACATTCAAAAAAATGTACGCAAAAAATGTACAAACTGATTAACTAAGTGCACACTAAGGGTTGTATCTTTCAAAGGTGCACAATAGTTGCATCTGCATCCAGTTAGTATGTCTGCTGCAATGAATATGCAATATGTGCATGTGCTGGGAGGAGAAAATGTAAATATATTAAATTAGCACACGTAAAGTGATTTATTAAACCTGAATGCAAGTTTGCTGATAGAAAATGTGTCTATATTTAACACGCCTCACAGTTAGGTGCAAACATGTATAATTGAACAGACATGCATGACCTCAAAACAATGAAAACAAGACACAGAGAATGCATTTTTTTTACCCTCATGCGATCATTTTTGGAATGAATGAGGAAACACTCATTAAAACATATTGCCCAGTCATTTTGGACCAGTTGGAGGAAATCCAATGCATACACACAGATCCATGTGTGTGTGTGTGTGTGTGTGTGTGTGTGTGTGTGATACAATCATTTGTAAGAGCGGGGGGGGTAGAGTTCTTCATAAGTAAAGTGATGTACCTCTCTCTCTCTCTCTCTCTCTCTGTGTCTTTGAGGTACAAAAGGCTTACGGACATACACCTACAGGCACCAACACAACACATGTAACAACAAAACTCCTGGGAAGTTTAAATTTCCTTGTGTCTGGATTATTCTAGCGGACCGTTGTCATTAGTGCTTGTGTATCCTATGCTTCCAGTGTATTGTCTCCATGACAACAACCAGTAGCACACGTCAAATCCTCATTTAAATAGAGCGGTCTCCAACACATTTGCACCTGCTGACATTTGTGCAGGCAATTTTAGTAAATCACCAGAAAACTGTGGTTCAACCCCACATACAAAACTCTACACTGTGCATTCAAATTAGTACATGCAAATTGGGATCTTAATAGAACTGGCCCTTTTCTTCACTTTTCTCTGTTTCTGATATAATAACCATCAACTTTAATCTGAGCTTTTATGAAAATCTACATGATCAATAAATTAATATATGGGAAAATACCTGATTTTTACAGGAAAAAAAGCAAAAATAGAAGATAATGTTGTAATAAATGGTGATAAATCACTTAGGAAAGGCTAAATAGAGATAAAAATGGGTCTTACTGGTCCAGCCCACTTCAGGTAATATATTGGGTTAAATGTGGCCCCTGAGCTAAAATGAGTTGGATACCCCTGCAGTAGAGTTAGTAGAAGTCATATTTGCGTATTAGAACAGAGCAGGTATTCATGTATCCACACACAACAGCTGTTTCTACTGATTAGTTCCTCTCTGCCTGGCTTTAGGGCAACTAATCAGAGAAATCCACTGGTGCACTGAATGGAAGTCCTGCTCCACATGGCTGTAAATGTCACATTTGTGGAGACGCGTATGAAGGAGACAGATGATGTGGTAGCGTACAAAGATTTCACCCGCCAGAAACAGCCTGTGATGCGTTTGTCAGACCACTTGTTACAATCAAACCCCTGAGCGTCACTTTGTCACAATCTCAAAACACCACACTCACTCTGTCTCTCTGTCCTTTCCTCGTTTTCTCACCGTCTTTCCAACTCTGCATGTCCTTACAGATAATTTATCACTCAGAGCCTTACAGGGCTGTACGAACGACCGCTTTGATCAGGATTATGAGTCTGTTTCATGTTAGAACCAAGTCCTTTTACTCCGAACTGGACTTCTCACAGTTTTGCTCGGCCTCCGGTCTGGCTATCAGCCCTAAAACCATTTACATTTTTCCTCCACACAATTTTACTTTCATGAATGAACAGAAATCTCACGGCACTCAGCTGACCTCAGAGCCGTGTCTTGTCAACATACTGTAACTCGAGGAAGTTAATGTTTAATTTCAGACATTAACCCATAAAGACCCAAACAGCCACTGGCCAATCAACTCCATTCACCGAGTTACAATGTTTAATATCTGTTGATCCACTAATCTTATCAATGCATGTAAATAATTGGTGTAAAATACAGTTTGTCGTCTTTTCATGGTCATCAGATATGATCCATTTGGACTGTCATCTTTTACAACATTGATTCACCAGTAAAGCCCATGGAGTTGGATCAATGACAGTGGATGGACACACTTGGTTTATATTCACTGAAAAAGTCACTTTTTCTTCATCTTTTTCTGTGGTGATATTATAACTTTTAAATAAACTCCTGAGTTTTCATAAACATATAAGTTAAATATTGGAAATTATATAGAGAAAAATACAGAATTTATGGTAAAAAAAAAAAAAAAGTCAAATATAGAGGATAATATTATAATAAAGGGTGATAAATTGGTTAAAAAAGGTTAAATAGAAAGAAAAATTCCTTTGGGTACTGAAATAAAAGTAGCACTGGGTCTTCATGGGTTAAAGCAGTAACAGAGTCATTCTTATTAACCACTGATATTTTGGACTAATTTTTTTTTTTTTTAATTACAGTTTTCAGAATAGTGACATGTTCAATAAATATTCTCATCAGTGACTCAGGAAATAATTATCAATTAAAAATTGTTATACCATTAAAAACACAGCAAAATATAAAATAAAAAATATTTTAAGGCTATTATCTCATCACACTTTAGTGTTCATGTACTGAGGGCATGATACAGTTCAATGCATATATCAATAAAAAAGTATGTGAAATAAAAAAATGCATTTTTTAACAACTATTATCTCAGTTTAAGTAATGAAGAAGTAAATGCATAAGACCTGGTTTTGTTTTTGACATCACCATCTACATTTAACTCAGACTTTCCCACTGGATATTTACTCCAATGATTAATATGTTTCAGCTGTGACAAGGTCTTAACCCTAACCCCTGCTGTGAGTAGCGTCTCACTTCTTACACAACATTCAGTTTGCTAGGAAACGTAAAGACTGGAAATTGCCAGGAATCATCAGGCTCATATTGTGAAACAGTGGTTCAGGGAACACGAGACATCATTTTCATCCTTCTATTCTATTCTATTCTATTCTATTCTATTCTATTCTATTCTATTCTATTCTATTCTATTCTATTCTATTCTTATATCCATTCTTCACAGGGTTGACATGGTAAAGTTCGGGGTACTTGCCGACATCATGAAGGTCTCTTCCATACACGTTCTCTCTCCGTCTTTGATGGTGAATCTCCGTGTAGTTCTGCGATCACTTTTACCCTCAGCGTCAAAAAACGAAGCCCTGGCTTTGGCACGGAGGGCATCCACAGTCAGGTTATAGTAGACTTCTGAGGACACAGTGGAAAGAAAACACACAGCGTTGATGTAACAACACACTGACAGTAACAGGACCGGAGAACCGGACCATGTGACACCGTCTACGTTGGCCATTGAACAACTCACCGTTAGCCGTGTCTGTGTCTTTGTTGTCAGACTTGATAGTGTAGACAAAACACACCTCAGTCTTCACACACACTGACTTTCGACCGCCGTTTTCACACTGATACTGGACCTGCTGCAGTTTGATTTTTGCGGGGTCAAAGGTCACATTGGCACGGAGTTCTGCAACATCTCTGGACCTGGTGAGTTTAAACAAACATGTCAACATCTTGAAAACATCACTGTAGGCAGTGCACCATGTGTGGGTATGTGTAGTTTTATATGTGTGTGTCTAACTATGCATATGCTTCTACTTTCTCAAAGGAAGTAACAAGTAACATCATGAACATTAACCCTTTATAGTACACTCATAGAAATACTGACATTCTAAATTTCAAATATCGTGTATTATTGGAGGACAGAATAAGACTTTAGGACTTTTAAGACATTTTTCACTTCTTTCCTTATGTAGTAAATCAATATTAATGAAGTTACCATATTTGTTCATTTATTTACTTGACTGGGACAGTGCAGTCAGACATACAGTGTTCAGCATAAATTAGTTTGTTAAGTAAGATTTTAATCAATATCTCAATGAACATAAGCACAGTCTCCAAATATTTAGACAAAACTGAGTTTTATAGAACATTTCCTTGTTGTATAGTATCCCATAGAAGGTGGTGATTCTCAAAAGAAAACTAAAGGTTTTGTGACAAATCTGTTGGGGTGTACTCATTTATGCTGAGCACTGTAGTTACAGGCTGGAAACTGATGGGATGCATATTGAGTTTATAGCTAGTGCTAATTTTCAACTCCTGTCCCTGGTTGGGCTTTTCTACAACACTATAGATTAGATTACAATATACAATAAAAAACAAAAAACAAGCAAACAAAAAAAAACACTGTTTATATAAAAACACAATTAAATTGTCCATAATTACTGCAGTACATTTACATAGTGTAAAACATCTATTCACACACTCACATACACATAATACACACTATTTACAAATGGGTACAGTTTTGTTTTTTCTTTAGCCAAGATTTAGTTCTGGTGGTGAACATTTTAAACTCAGAAACTGATTTTATTTCAAGTAGCAGTGAGTTCAAGAGTTTAGAGCTCTTACAGGAGAAAGCTGAATGTTGTTCTGCAGAATGGGATTTTGGGGTTTGGTTTGAGGAACTTTTTTCTTTTATCCATTCATGGCATGGCAATGACGTTGTGATGACGTAGGTAGCTGCGATGCGCCTGGATATGGCTGCGCGCGCACCCACTGTTGTCACAGGTGTCGGCCCCGCCCCAACTCCGGACCCCGTTCCCATGTGCACTGTCTAAAGTCCTAAGTGTTTGTGTGCTTTACGCTGAGGGTTTTTTTGGATATCATTTGTTCTTTTTTTCCCCTCTCCTATCCCGATGTGTCTCTTTTCCTTCTTTGATAAACCGGAGCGCTGTCCAAGTAGCGATCCGGCAGTTCTTCTGTCCTGTATCCCCCTCGTATTGTTATTGTCTTCCCCCTTGTTATTGTCTTCATGTTATTCTCGGATGGTTGTAACTGGCAAACAAATCTACCTACAGGTACCAAAAAGTCACCTTATACCTTGTACCTTATAAATAAATAAATAATCCAACAAGTAAATATAAAAAAAATACAAGAAAAAAAAAGTCATGTGAAAGAAACATGTATTTTAGAACATTAGAACATCACTTTTTGAACATTAGACCAACATTAGTGCTGATCCAGACACCTGTCATCATCCACATTATCCCTTTGAATCATTCCTTACATTAGTACCATTACTTCATGGTACCTAACAAAGCAGGTACACTCAGTGTTCATGCAGAGGTGGACCTTACAGACCCTGTAGACCACATTGGACCTGAGAATGTTGACTCACTGTCCTCACTGGAACTGTTACTGTCAGTGTCTTGTAAGTCAAAAATAGTCACTTGCCCGAGAAAGGGTAAACTTTTCTTAAGTGATTCATTACCATTTATTATTATATTATCCTCTGCACTTTGCTGTTTTTCAGTGAAATCATGTATTTTCTTATATTTGATTCACTGATTATAAAGATGTTCATAAAAACTTCAATTAAAGTTGAGAGTTACTACATCAGAAACAGAAAAAAACTGACAAAAAAGTGACTTTTTCAGTGAAATATACCACTGTCATTCATCACTGTCTGTACCCGTTGCTGTCACTGTCTTGTAATGTACACGGAAATGACCAAAAATAGTCACTTGCCGGATAAAGGGTTAAACTTGGGCCATAACACTCTTTTTTTCCCCAAACATTCAGATCTGTAAAACACAGCCAACAGCCCAGGAAGAACAGTGTGTCTGCTGCCAAAGCCTATTTAAACTCTAAGCCACTTGGGAGTTGCAGTTTTCACACAGCTTTGTTGAGCTTCTGCCAGTGGAGGCTGTGGGAGAAGGTCTGCCTGGGAAGCTAAATCACAGTGTGGGCTGATGTTTGAAAAGTCTGTGGGCTGAGAGTCTGTGGGCCGACCTCCGGCTTGTATCCAGGGGTTTTAACACAGAGATCATTAGGAAGTTGCTGGTCCCGAGCTCACAAGCCCAGTGGGACGCCAACAGCTGTCTAAACCCGGAGAAGACAATGCAGATGATGCCTCCAGGTTCCATGTGCTGCTGCTGGTAATTACTGAATTGGAATGCACGGTTTTTAGGAGTGTATGTTTATATCTGACGGTGGCTCACCAGAACAGCGAGGCCCCTCCCAGACCGCCTATGGTGACATCAGTGATCCCGTCTCCGTTTAGATCCATCACTCCATGTATGGACTGACCGAAGAATTTCACCTTTTTGCCATCTCCACCTGCTGGGATACGCTAAGGAAACACCACACGAACAGGCGTGACACACTAGTTCACGGAATTCATTAACGTTAGGATTTTTCCAGGGTTTCAACATCTGACGCTTGGAGTTAGTCCAGAGGACTTCATTAACATGCTTCGATTTTAACCCAAAAAGACCCAGTGCTACTTTTGTGTCAGTTCGCAAATGAATTTTTCCTCTCTATTTAACATTTAAGTGATTTATCTCCTTTTATTATCATATTATCCTCTGCATTTTGTATTTTTTACTGTAAATCATGTATTTTCCTCTATTTACTTGTTGCATTTAATTTAGATGTTCTTGAAAGATGAGTAAATTCCAAGTTTATTATATCAAAAACAGAGAAAACTGAAGAAAATAGACGATTTTAACAAAGTAAAAGTTGACTCCATTAACCCTTAAAGATCCAGTAGTACTTTGTTGATAATTCCCAAGTGAATTTTTCCTCTCTATATAAATCTGTCTATAAGTCTATCTACAGTGATTTTTCAGGATTTATTTATTTCCTCTTAACTTTTTTCAGAGAAAATCAGGTATTTTTCCATATTTAATTGACTGATTGCATAGATGTCCATAAAAGCTCAGATTAAAGTTGAGGGTTCCTATATTAAAAATGGGAGGAAAATGACATTTTTAGTAAATATATCAACAATTAAACATAAAAACAAATGTCTCCATCCACTGTCATTGATCCAACTCCAAGGGTTTTACTAGTAAATCAATGTTGTAGAAGATGACAGTGTTTCCACAGTATTTTTGGTAAATGGTCTGTACTTATATAGTTCTTTTCTACACATTAATGGTACTCAAAGCGCTTTACACTACCAGTTTCACATTCACCCACTCATACACCAGTGGGCTGCCACTATGCCATGCACTATCAGACCTCACTGGGAGCAATTTAGGGTTCAGTGTCTTGCCCAAGGACACTTTGACAGCAGACAGTTGGAGGCGGAATTTGAACCGCCGACCTTTCGATCATTGGATGACCCGCTCTAACACCTGCACCACAGCCACCCACTAGTACAGTATCTATGAAGCCTCTGAACGTCCAAACGGGTCATATCTGATGACTATGAAAAGATGAAAAAACTGCATTTTACACTAATTATTTATATGTATTGACTGGTTAGTGGTGGTTCTCAAGCTTTTTACAGTGGAGTATCTCCTGAAATATAGTTTTTTTATCCAAGTACACCAACTTTCGCTTCGGCATTTTTGACCTAAACAATTAGGCAAAATTTTTCCTGTGCCAAAGGGGGCTGTTTATATTTTCAAAATTTTGTAAACAACATATATTTAACTGTAAATATAAAAAATTGCACATTTTTAAGTAGATTTTATGGGTCTTATCTGATGACCATGACAAAATAAAGCATTTTTACACCAATTATTTACATGTATTGAAAGGATTAGTGGATCAACAGTCATTAAACATGATACATCAGTATATGATTTTGGTCAACGGTGGATGTTTGGGTCTTTATGGGTTAAAAAAACACAAATTATTAGAATATTTCAATTCAGTAGGAGCTATATAATTTATTGGTCTCACCTGTACATATTTTTCCTTCAGCGTCCTCTTGTCTCCGTGATAGAGATAGACGGCTCCTCTGTGGTCATTCTCAAGCGGTGCTCCGATGGCTACGTCATTGAAGCTGTCTAAGTTGAGATCTGACACTGCTGCGATGGCGGTGCCAAATCGGGCCCCACACGGTTCATTTTTATTAGTGCAGACCTCTGAGTGGGCGGTACAACAGGACTGATTGACAGGTTTTAAAGTGAACGCGTGCTCAAACTGGCCACCCTGGTAATAATAATAAAAAAAAAAAAAACAACCTGATGTTTGTGCATGCATGCATTTTGGTAAAAGTATAAGGTAATACAAGTAGATGTTGAGTGTTCTGTACCTCATTAAGTGTGTAAACATATACTTGTCCCTGCTCGTCTCTTTCAGTTCCCATGTACATTGGTGCTCCGACCAAGAGGACATCTGTGTAGGAATCTCCATCGACATCGACTGTCTGCAGAACGCTGCCAAAGTAGGAGCCGATCTGCACAGAGGGGTCGGAAATCATGTGTCAGTGTTAATCCTCAAAGCACAGGTGTCAAACATACAGCCCCCAGGCCAAAACCAGCCCACCAAAGGTCCCAATCTGACCCGCCAGAGGAATTTGTGGAATGCAAATATAATATGTTCAGTGTGATATTATTACATATTAATGGAATTTTGCTTTTTTTACACTAAAACAAAGACAAAAATTTGGAGTTGATATTATTTAGAGCTTATAATAATATTTACTGGTCTATCCTATCTATGGAAGCAAATCTGTCTCATCAAACATTGCATTATAAAAGTCAGAGTTTCTCGCACTGTATTTTTTTTTGCAGTGAAATTAAGTATCTGAATTTTTTTGTCACTTTATGTTTTCAATCATTTTTATTTTTCAATGTTCATAAAAAAAATTACATTTAAAATGTTCATGTAATATAAATTCAAACTGTTCAAACTCATTCAGATGCAAAAAATAAGATGCAAACAATTCAGATCAAATATTCGGGAAACCAAGGATAATCAATCAATTTTCTCTTAAGTCTTGGAAAGTGTAGTGACATCCATTCATTCATTCATTCATTCATTTTCTGAACCCACTTTATCCTCATTAGGGTCACGGGGGTCACATGGAGCCTATC
>JAPTGZ010000005.1:60053941-60067805 GCA_029814645.1 Fowleria isostigma
GTGTGTGTGTGTGTGTGTGTGTGTGTGTGTGTGTGTGTGTGTGTGTGTGTGTGTGTGTGTCTGTCTGTCTGTCTGTCCATCTGCACAGCACATGAGTGACATGTCATCACACTGTGCTTTGTGCAAATGAATTTTGCACATTTCACTCAGGTCATGCTTGTGAATTATCCTAACTGAACCATTACATGTTATAGGTAAGGAACACCATTACACTAAATATGATAGAGTAGTTAGTAATGGATTTAGTAATGAAATATTAACAATGCTTGTTAGGATTTTTTTTGGTTTTGGACATCTTTTGGATAATTAAACATGCACCAGGTCAAATTGACCAGGGAACACCATTGCTGTTCCTGACAAATGAACATAACAGGAGGATTAAGAGGAATTATGCTACGTCTGTAAATATCTAAGAAAAATGAGGGATGTTATTGAGGCAAGTGGAAAGAAATAAATGGGCAGCAAAATAACATTTAACATAATGTAAGTGTCCATCACTTAATGTTTATGTACAACTATTGGATTGTAATATGTTATTTGTGTTGTATGTTTTGAGCAATTAAATGAGTAACACAATTAGTAAATATTTCTTTGAATGCATTTAAGTATTTGTTTCATATTTTGTGGTGTGCTTGTACTTTGTTTGCTTAGACTGTAAAAAATGACCATAGAATTAACAGCAAAAAGTTGCAAAAGTGCACATAAAAAACTGTAAGTGAAAATACAAAGTAATTTGTTGCAAATTTGTTGATTTGAAAAGATTTTTGTGTTAACAACTAAATCTAATAAAGCTGTAGTTTTTGTAGGAAGAGATTTATATGTAGAAATTATGTATTTCTATTGTTTTGAGAAAATAAAACTGTAAAAACAATGTAGTGCTGTTTAAATTGCAAAACCATATTGCTGAAATAACAGGCTATTCCCATACTTAAAAAAAATATATATAAATTTAATATTTCAAACATATAAATATCATCAAAATCCATTGTTGAATATATATGTTTAAAATGTTAAATCTACATATCACTCTGTAAATATGTTTACAGTTTGATATGGGTTTTACAGTATTGTTCTGGTAACCGCAGCTACCAGGATTTTTTTTTTTTTTTTTACAGTGTACAAAAAATGTATAAAAAAAACATGGGAGCTTGACCACCATGCATTTCTAACAGCTTACAGTCGACTTAACACATTAAATATAAAGTGATGTGGAAAATTTTAAGTTTTCTTTTTAACATTTTGAAGTCTAAAAGGCAGTTTATAGTAATATTGACCCACACATACACACACACACACACACACACACACACAAAGGTGGTACCAATGAGAAAAGGAGAGTGTTTCTTGTTATTAAAGTGTGCAGCTGGGCCGGCAGTTCAGGTGCTGGAATAATCCAGTCACCAGACCTGATAATCCAACTGCGGGTATTCTTACAAACGGTGCAGAGTTACAAAAAATTGTCTGAAATGAGGTACATGCATACACACAGCTGTATGGGACAGCCAAAACCCCAGTGAGATTATAAGAGGATTATTACTGGGACGCTGGCGGATAGTGTTCAGTAAAGGTGGGCCTATTATCACCACATACGTCCCTGACCACTACAGCCCATTATACAGGTGCAGGGATGCCTATTTTAGCCCCTCTGTCTACATTTACAAACCAGTCTGTGGACTCTGTGACAATTTTAGTATTATTACAATTATATTAAAGAGAGCCATTCACATAGTTTGACAGACGGTTGTATCAAACTACATAGGAGAAAATGTCTGCTTCTTAGAGGTAATTGTAGAAATGCATAGAGTTACAGCACATTAGCCACGTAGCTACTGTAAAAAAATGCAGTGAACACACCCTCACAGTTATGTAAAATCACCTAAAACCTATCAATCATTCCAAATTACCCACAACACACTTCCCTATTGAGTTGAACTGTCTCCTTTATTTATCTTTTTTCCTTCCTTTGGCTTATCCTATTTCACCGTGTTATTCCATGTTGATGGGAGTGCTGATCTTTGCATCTACGGCTGTATTCAGACAGCAGGTCTTAATGCACAATTCAGATTTTTTGTTAAAATCCAATTTTTTTGTGTGTGCTTGTTCCTATTATACATTAAAAGGGACTTCTATCAGTTTTGAGTATGAACTGAATGTGACCCTGAAGTGAAAAGACATCCTAATTTAATACGTGACCACACCGACATGCACTGTTTACAAAAGTAACACTCCTGAGACGCAAAATTGGGATGTTTGTCGCATGACAATGATGTAAAGGTCGGATAAACATGGCCTGGCTGTTCAGACTGAAGTTGCATTACAAAATATCAGATACGTATCGGATTTAGGACCACATATGAAAGTAGACAGGGTTGGATTTGAAAAACTGGACTTGTGCTGCTTAAACTGTCTTTAATAAGTCGGATACAGGTCACATGATATGCACAAAAAAAGTCATATTTGTTCTGTTTAAACTGTCTTTAACATATTGGATACAGGTCACATGATATGCACCAAAAAAAAATTTTGTTTGTACTGATTATTCTTTCTGTAACAGGTCTGACACAGGTCACATATGTGTGAAAAAAATTATATTTGTACTGTTCAAACTGTCCTTAACAGATCAGATACAGGTTACATATGGGCAAAAACAAAAAAACAAAAAAAAAAACGGATTTATTTTGTTCAAACTGTTTTAGCAGGTCAAATACAAGTCACATGATATGAGCAAAAAAATTGTATTTGTGCTGTTCAAACTATCAGATACAGGTCATATCAGGGCAAAAAAAATTTATTTGTGCTGTTCAAACTGTTCTTAACAGATCGGATACAGGTCACATATGGGCAAAAAAAAAAAAAAAATTAGATTTATGCTGTTCAAACTATCAGATACGTGTCATATAAGGGCAAAAAAATTGTATTTGTGCTGTTCAAACTATCAGATACGTGTCATATAAGGGCAAAAAAATTGTATTTGTGCAGTTCAAACTGTCAACAGATCGGATACAGATCACATATGGGCAAAAAAGAAAAAAAAAAATCAGATTTATGCTGTTCAAACTATCAGATACGTGTCATATAAGGGCAAAAAAATTGGATTTGTGCTCTTCAAACTACCAGATATGGGTCATATATGGGCAAAAAAATTGGATTTGTGCTGTTCAAACTGTCCTTAACAGATCGGATACAGATCACATATGGGCAAAAAAATCAGATTTGTGCCACATTTCCCTCCAGTCTGAATATAGCTTATGTCACTTTCTCCACACATGCCTGATATACTTGTATCCATTTCATAAATTGTGGAGGAACAGAACCACAGTTATCCTTCTCCCTTTCTGTGTGTAAATATTGTGAATCTTTTTATACACAGAATCTATAAACACACATCTTTGTGTCATGGAGTAGGCAGAATGAGGCATTTACTGCACAAACACTGTATCCTGTTCAGCCTTACATCACATCCACAACAGCCTGTCGTGCATGTGGCTTTACAGAGCGTACACAGACGTATGCGTATCGCAGAATGTCAGGAACTCAGAGGGAATGAGACAGTTTATAGGAGTCCTTCCTGTCTTCAGCCCCACAGATATATCTGACTGAGACTCAGGAAGACTCTGATTAGCTTCCACGTATTTCCTCGCTACACCCATCTCCCCCTTCCTCATTCTTTTACGCACCTCGGCCCATTTGTCCACTCTTTTATCCCTGGGAACAATGTGTAGTAGCAGCACCCCAGTGATTTGGTTGGTCAATCTGGCTGAGTTTCCCCTACTTCCTCCATCTCCAGCCTTTCATCCTCACATACTACCGTCCTCTACTGTAGCACACAAGTCTATTCTAATGTGTTTTTCTCCTCTGCCGGCACTTTAACCGTCTGTATACATGCAGACAGGAAGACAGCATTAGGAATGTACTACAAGAAAAGCTTTTAGCTTCTCAAATAAATCAGAATGATCTTATTCAATTTACTGGATATTTTCTTTAAACAAAATACTTCAGAAAATACCCGATCCAGTCATAAGAGCTTATCTGAGCCACAATTTTTTGCTGGTATTAGACTGCACTGAGGTAATAAAGACAAACTGTTCATCCCAACCAGAGTAAATCCTTTTAAGTGACGGAAATTAGCTGGTTTCATATATTCCGGTGGACAAGATTGTTTTACAAACTCATATAGTCACTGGGTCATTTTAACCCATGAAGACCCAGCGCAACACTGCAAAAAATGCCCTGCTAGAAATATACCTAATATTCCTAAATTTGGTCAAATTGGCTTATATTGAACAAAAAAATTGGTGAATAAGAAAAAAAAAAAAAAAAAAGAAAAGAAGTCTTGGCTACAATTCTTAAAAAAAAAAAAGTTTATCAGCTGTAAAACCAAAATGGGCCTTAACTCATAAAGACCCAAACAGCCATCGATGACCAAAACCATCTACTGATGTAAAATGTTTAATAACTTCTGAACCACTCATCCTATCAATGCATGTAAGTAATTAGGGTAAAATACAGTTTGTCATCTTTTCATGGTCATCAGATATGACCCATTCGGACATTCAGAGGCTCTGTAGTTACCATGGAAACACGTCTTCTACAACATTGATTCACCAATAAAACTCATGAAGTTGACTCACTGACAGTGAATGGAGACACTGGGTTTATGTTTGTTAATTATATATTCTAGAAAAGTCACTTTTTATTGAGTTTTCTCTCATTTTTATCATAACTTTCAACTTTAAACTGAATTTTTATGAATTTACTTGATCAGTAAATTAAATACAAAAAAATAACTGACTTTTACGGGACAAAAAACAAAACAGAGGGTATTAAAAATAAATGGTGATAAATCACGAGAAAAGTTAAATATAGAGAAAAAAAATATTTTGGAACGGCCACAAAATTAACAGTGGGTCTTTACGGGCTAAAACCAGACAAAAATTCTGGAATTTTAGCAAACAGTGCATAATACAAGAAATTAAATTACCTTGACATTAGATGGAAAATATTATTAAGAAAAAGCTATATACATATTTTTAAAAAAACAAGAATATTTTTCTTACGTAAAATTTCTTGGCAAGCTTTTTTCCCTATTTAAATAAAAAATAAGACAAATGTTTTTGAAATGGGGCTTCTTTCACTAGCTTAGAAATCATTTTGCAGTGTACTTTTGTGTCAGTTCTCGCTTTTTAACCTTTCTTACATGGTTTATTACCATTTATTATTATATTGTCCTTTTGTATTTTGCTTTTTTGTCCAGTGTAAGCCTTGTATTTTCCTATTTTTACTTCAGTAATCATGTGGATGTTCATTAAAGCTCAGAGCAAATTCAAATAGTGTTAAACTAAGATGAAGAAAACTGAAGAAAAAGTGACTTTTATAGTAAAATGAATCATTAATTGAACACAAAACTTAGGGACTCCATCTACTGTCAGTGATCCAGCTCCTTGGGTTTTACTGGTGAGACAGTCTTTTAGAAGATAATACGTTTCCACGCTCACTACAGAGCCTCTGAATGTCCAAATGTTTCATATCTGATGACCATTAAAAGATGAATAACTGTATTTTACACCAGTTACTTACATGTATTGATAGGATTAATAGATCAAGAAGTATTAAACATTGTAGATCAGTAGATGTTTTGGTGGACGGTGGATGTTTGGGTCTTTATGGGTTAATGTCAGACTATAGATCTGTGCATCTCCGCCTTTCCGCTGTAGAGCAGACTGTTTACAGTAAGTATCTGTGGAATCTATAATGTACACAGGACAGTAGTATGTACACATGTTTAGTAGCTGACAGCTCATAGTAAACACTTACCAAGTAGAGCCTCTGTTACTGCATCTGATACCTGGAACTTTAAGACTATATTTAACCACTATGGCGTCTGTTGACATTTCACAAAATAAATCACAAAGGGCCTTCATGCTTCTCATCACAACATGGAGCCAAATCCATGTTGACTGGTGACAAATGGGGCCTTAGCGGTCTGTACTTGATCAGATATAACGACATATTTAAGTAACATTGCCAAAAAACACTGAACAGCAGTCAGTCAGCCTAATTTTTGGACAAAACCTTTCATCATTGAGTACATTTAGTATAGAATGCAACCTTCTGCGTCGATTCTCCATCATCCCACTCACTGAAATTTTGTGTTTAACTGCAATACAACAGAAAAAACAAGTCCAGTTGCATTTTACTAAACCACTCATTGTGTATACAACATTACATCCTGTAAAAAAAAAGTCTTTTTTTTTACAAGAAGGAAAGCAAGTACTTACTCTTCAAATAATTAACAAAATCTAAGAAGCATCACAGAGGCAGTAAGTTTTTGTTTTACATTTTAAACTTGTCTCTGCTCTCTGTATTTATATTTTTGCTGATTAACTACAAACATGTTAGATTGGATTAGACTAGACTAGACTAGATTAGGTTAGATTAGATTAGGTTAGATTAGATTAGATTAGATTAGATTAGATTAGATTAGATTAGATTAGATTAGATTAGATTAGATTAGATAGAATTTTTGAGCAAAGCCCTCAGGAAATTGAGGTTCCAATAGCAGCACAACACCAAGTGTACAAACAGACACACAAGTAGAATTTGTAGAATTTGACTCGTTAGATAAATGCAACTGGAGGAAAATATCTCATTTTAATATTAAAATGAAACTCCTCCACCATAATGATGGTCTTTTTATAGCAAATCCGATTCAATTCGATTCGAATTGATTTGATTCAATATGATACGGTACGATACGTTATAATACAATACAATATGATAGGACTGGACTGGATTGGATTAGATATGATGCAACACAATAGGAATAGACTGGATTAGATTAGATTAGATTAGATTAGATTAGATTAGATTAGATTAGATTAGATTATATTAGATTAGATTAGATCTTTAAGCAGAGTCCTCTGGAAATTGAGGTTTCAATAGCAGCACAACACCAAATGTACACACACACACACACACACACACACACACACACACACACACAAGTCTTGTAGAATTTGTCTCATTAGATAAATGCAACTGGAGGAAAATGTCTCACTTCAACATTAACATGAACCTCCTCGAACTTAATGATGGTCTTTTTATAACAAATGTGATTTCAAGGGACGGGGTGAATGGTTTATAGATCCTGCCTTCTGTTGAGGGCGTAGCCACGTCAGCTCATCCACAATAATCCAATTTAGTTTTATTCACATCACAAGTAATGTCATCCCTTAGATGATAGACAGGAAGAAAACTACTATCTTGAGATTGTCTGATAATTCTCCAACAGTTGCCTGGTCTTTGTTTCTGTCCTCGTCCTCCTCTCTGAACCACTGTGTTTCCGGAGTTCTCACAAAAGATGATCTTATCAGAAGTTTATCTGTAGTTCGGAAGTTCAGACTGACTATTGTCTTATTCAGTTTAAAGCACACTGTTTTCCTAAAGATTACATGATGACTACAAGATTTCAAAGTGTCAAGTATTGTAGAAATACAAACAAAGTGCATAAGGCATACTTACATTAGTTAACAACCGAATGTTTTAGTCTATTCATAGTGTGTAAACAATTGGGGAAAACTGTTATAAGACCAGTGTTGTGTAAGTTACTTCCAAACTGTAGTACATTACTTGTTACCATTATTTAAAAGTAATTCCTTATCTTACACCTTACCTTAGTACTGTCTAAGACGTATCATGTGTTTCATGACTCCTGTATTACTTTTGAGTTACATACAGACTTTTCATAAATGGTACATGTGCAGTAGAACCTCTCTCTCTCTCTCTCTCTCTCTCTCTCTCTCTCTCTCTCTCTCTCTCTCTCTCACACACACACACACACACACACACACACACACCAACCAATAAAAGCAACCAATAAAAGAGGTAGGAGAGCTTTGGGATGCATAAATTTGCAACTTGAAGTACATGTGGATGGATAGCTCAGTGTTACACTACGTTGTACAATGTTCAAATCCTTGCAGAAACGCTTGCATCTTTTTCCAGCATTTTATATGTTCAAACAGAGGGCGCAGCTTCAAGGACACCAGTAGAAAAAAAAACAGTTTATAAATGAAGAATTCTAACTTGTCACAGAAATGTTAGCTTACCTTGTTATTGCTGATCACAGGAATCATGTTGGCTAGCTTCTGTAATGCAGGGTTAGGGTTAGTAATAAGCATAAGACAGTGCGGCCAGTGTACTGTCTTCTGCCATCTTCACCCATTGGCTGAACACCAACAGGAAACAACTTTACAGACGCATTTCTTCTCAAGTTCTCCTTTAAGGCAGGTGTATTCAATTCTGGTATCCTGCATGTTTTAAATATTTCCCTCTTCCACACACCTGGAAGCCATTACACCATTACCAGGCTTCTGCAGAGCTGATGATGAGCTGATTATTAATTAAACCAGGTGTGGTGGAAGAGGGAAATATCGAAAACATGCAGGATACCGATCCTCGAGGACCAGAATGATAGCGTGCTAATGCTAACAGGTCACAGTGACAGGTGGGAGCTGTTGATATTTGTTTGCTGGTTAGCTCTTAAGCTGTGTGGCTTAGATGATACATTTATTTTTTTTTTTTTATCTATTTTAATTTCCCATATGGGGAAATTTCCCATATGGGGAAATTAAAATGCCATGAACTCATAACACAGTAACAAAAAAAAAAAAAGACATCATTATGGACTTTGCTACAGACCATTGAAAAGGTGCAACAGCCCAAAAGCAATTTCAAATAAAGTTCTCATTATAAAAACACACAACAGCAGGAACAAAAGAGTTCCTAAGACAATTCAGTTGAACACCGGGGCATCAGCTAAATAATTTCTAAATAACATTAGTATCATGGTGCTAGCAGCTACAAACCAAGCTTCAGGTCACTGGGTAGTTTTTCAGCTGTGTGGGTAACAGAGCCTCAGACCATCATTGTGTCATCTCGGGGGGACCTGGCCATTCAGAAGGATGGATTATGATGATGCTCCGTTAGCCACACAGCTAAAGAGCTAACTGGTGGCCTGAGGCTGGTCTGCAGCCGCTAGCACCGTGCTGCTGACATTAGCCACAGAGCTAAAAAGCAGCTCCAGTTACGCATCCTTCTCCATGAAATAAAAAACAAATGTCAGAAACTTCACAATTCGGCTAAAGTTTCCCATTCCACTCTGGTAGCGAATTTCATCACAATTTTTTGCCTTCTAGTCACAGGCTTCATTGAAAACAAATGTGCATGGTCGTAGGAGGAGGAGGAGCTAACAGTTGGTTTTATGACAGTGAATAACTCTGGGGGAGGTCTGCTGAGAAAAATGCTACAAAACCATTGAAGAAGAACCAAAAACAGTGAAGAAGAAGTTCCTCTTTAAGGTCTCACGGTCTTGTTGTTTTTCTTTTTTTAAATTTGTGTAATTAAATTATGGATGAAAAGTGTGGTGTACCACAAGCCCTATTAAACATGTACTGAGTAAAATATGAATGAAAATTGATTAGTAATGCCTTATACTACTGCGTTACAGCAAAAAAGAAATTTGTTACTGTAATGCATCACTTTTTTAACATGTTACTCCCAACAGTGAAGAAGACTAACAGGTCAGCATATTGTTACACAAGGACATATAGATTAGTATAATGAATATTTATAGTCTGACTTTTGCTTCTGTTTGTAAGTCTCCCATATGCAGTGAAAGTACTGATAGTGTCTGAGTACTCATTTCATGGTTTGGTGTATGAATGTGGAGTTCCTTAGGTGCTAAGAACACAGCTGGTGCTTGCAAGCGTGACTTAGCAATACCACTGGGGATGAGCTTAAGAGGGAAAAAAAGTGTTTTGTCAGTTCAGTGAGAGAAAGCAGATCCATCCCTACTGGCTGCTCTTTGATGTGAACAGCATTTGACTATGTTTTAACTTTAACATTAACCAGACCAAAGAGACCAAATGGAAATATCTTGAATTCTTACCCCCTATGGTCCTCCTTGTTTCTTATTCACAAGTTTAGTATCTACTGCTCTGCTTATTCTTTTATTGTGAAATCTGTCCATATAATGTCATTTTATCCTGGTTTTTGGATATTGTTAGTCTGTTACAGTCTGTCAGGGAATATTGTAGATTTAGGTCTCCCAAACTAAAAAGAATTGGCTTCATGCAGATTCAACAAAAACCTAACAAGGAAATCTAAGGTCATTTCCTGTTTCATAATGCATCACTTATAACGTGAAGCCTCTGTAGGAGCATCTGTGTATAGGGTTGAACCTTCAAAAAGACGTGTGATGCCCCATAGGCAGGAGAAAACAACAATTGGACAGATGGACAGCAATTTGAGGTCATGTTTGGGCTCCTCTGTCCTGAGGCTTTTCTCCCCCCTCTGTGTTGCTGACAGACCTGGAGCTTCCCTCACTCCTCACAAGGCTGTGGCAGGGTCTCAGCCCTTTGACTCTGTCAACACTGACTCACAGTGTCAGTTACAGCTCAGCCACTAGCTGCCTCCTCGCAGACAAGCTGGGCACTTCTGCCTTCTATTATAGTCGTCCTCTCTAATCTGGATAGTCCAGCGCATTACTGAAATTGTGTAAACATCATTTTGCATATTTTACATTTATTTTAACCCTTTAACCCCTGATGTGTTTGTGGTGAGCACTCTGAATGTATGATTTATTTTAAATATTTCTAAAAATTCAACCATTTACTCAATAGTAAAAATTTCAAAATGTGCTGATAGTATAGGCCTTGTTTTTGCCGTAGACATCTGAGCATGCTCAGTGCACCCCTGCCACCTGTTTAATGGGGGGCAAAACACAGAGCAGTAGGTGAGACTGACTCACTATAAAAATAGATGGTTTGGACTTTTTTTTGTAAAATCATCATTGGTTTTATTGGTGAATCAGTGTTGCAGAAGATTACGGTGTTTCCACATTCACTACGGAGCCTCTGAATGTCCAAATGGGTCATATCTGATGGATTTTACACCAATAATTTACATGTTGTTGTTTTTTTTTTACTTTATTGCCATTATCAACAAAAGACAGCCAATTAACAGTACATAACAAGATTGCCTTGAAAATAGCTTTCACCTTACGTAAATTATATTTATGAGATTTAATCACACAATAATAAAAGAAACAAAAACACAAAACAAAGTGCAGCCTTTCATGTATATTCTATGTGTATAAATGTACATTCATTGGGATTTTGGTATAAAGATAAGTGTATAAATGAACATTCCTATCATACTTACATATGCAATCATGTATATACAGTACTCAGCATAAAAGAGTACACTCCCTTTGAAAATTAGGATTTTAATCAATATCAAAATAAACTGGTGCTGGGCATAAATTGAAATCCTTAATTGCAGTTAATTGCATGGATTTTCTGTTATTAACCATGATTAATTGCAAAGTTATATGCAGCATTCAGTAATTAATTCAAAAGTGCATACTTTGTATTTTTATTTTAAAGTAAATTCAATATTAACTTCAAAGTTCAGTAACATTTGGTTTGCAAATACTTTAAATTAAAATAAGGTATTTTTAATAACAGTATTGTTGTTATCCAAAGTACTGCTTACAAATAAAAGTGAAATAAAATTTTGTTTTCAAATACTTTAAAGAATAAAATGTGTTTTTTGACAGCAGCATTACATTTACACAGTAGTAGTTTAAAATATTCTTGTAAATCATTAACTGCAAGTTAAAATTTAGAAATGTCTTTACTTTTAAATTAACATGTACCAGCAGAAACTTTTATCTTTTATAATCAGGGTTCACCATAAACAGTTCATGTCCCTGTTCTGTCTCTGTTCTGTTTTAAATATAGTCAAACCATGTGATTGATTCAGATTCATTTAATGATACCAAAGTGCTGTTTTGAGCTGTAATCTGATTACTTGATACCACAGCCATGAACACATTAATACTGGATCAATACTGACAATAGAAACTAAATAAATATGACATTTCATCAGTAAAAAGATAAATCTGCTCTTAGGGTTGAACATGTTTCTACAGTGAACAGAGTTTAATAGGGGAAGGGGTGAAAGTGCTAATCCACAGACAATACAATCGCCTATGTTTGAGTGTGGATCCACGTTAATATTCCTCGAACGACCTCCTTCCATGGCCCGCCTCGGAGAGCCTGCACGACCAAACTGAATGACAACAGTTTGTCGTCCACACCTGTACAACACCAGCCTGAGAAATGGAGCCGATTGAGCCCGGCATTGGCGGAGCTAGTCTATTTCCTGTTGGGAGTGACTGAGAGGAGTCTTAAGCACCACCCCAAAGTCATCATTGGATGAAATGCATGATGTCATGGTTTACCCATGTGTCTTCACAGTGCGAGAGCGACAGACTTTCAAAAGAAAATGAGTTATAATAAAATTCCATTAACAACGATAAAATAATTGTCGGTGTTATTTAATGAATGCGTTAGTGCATGAACTTGCCCAGCCCTAACATTTTTAACTTTGTTTTACACAGTTTTTTACTTATTTTTTCAATCATTTTGTATGTTTTTTCTTCCCTTTTGTTCATTGTATCCACTGTCATTGATCCAACTCCATGGATTTTACTGGTGAATCAATGTTGTAGAAGATGACAGTGTTTCCATGGTAACTACAGAGCCTCTGAATGTCCACATAAGTCATATTTGATGACCATGAAAAGATGCATAACTGTATTTTACAACAATTATTGACATGTATTAGTGGATCAACAGGATTAAACAGTTTATATTAGTAGATGGGGGATGTTTGGGTCTTTAAGGGTTAAATACTTAAGTATAAAAAGCTCCAGTTTCTTGATGAGTCTCAGTAGGGAATAGAAATCACCTGCAGTACATCATTATTTGTTCTACAAAGAATAATTTAATAGGTCTACAGATGCACTGACAAGAAAAAACACATCCCAAAGGCCCATTACTGCCACTGCATCACAGCAGAGAATTCATTCAACACTGACATCAGTCGTTCATCTGCAGATGTACTTCCATTTTCTAAAATCACCTCTGTCCTTGGGGATGTACAACGAATGCACAGTTTGACAGACAAGATTTGGACTGACAGACACGATTACACCTTTCCCACATTCGGGGCTGCTCAGGGCGCACTGGTATCATTATTATTATTATTATTATTATTGGGATGACATTGCACCATCTCATCCATGACACATGGAATGGATGGACCGCTGCAATTATGGCCTGAGATCAGCCCAGGGCCAATGTGAAGAGCACCAGAGTGGACCATCTGTATGTATGTATGTATGTATGTATGTATGCATGTATGTATGTATGTATGTATGTATTTATGTATTATTATTAGTATTTTTGTTATTATTATATTAGACAGTCTATGCATCATTGTTATTATTAATATTATTAGTAGTAGTTGTAGTAAACTAGTAACTAAGCTAAAAACGCATTTATTTGAGAAAGCTTACAATTGTTGAAGTTGTTGTTTTATGAACTGTTGTTTTTATTTCCTTCTACTGTTAGCACTTTGGGATTCTCTGAATGTAAAGTGCGTTACAAATAAAATTTATTTTTATTATTATTTTTAGTAGTAGTAGTACTAATAGTAGAAGTAGTATTAGTAGAATTAGTATTAGTATTATTATATTGAATGATCTGTATGCATTAATGTTATTATTATTACTATTGTTATTATTACCAGTAGTAGTATAGTAGTTTTGTTATTATTAGTATTATTGTTGTTATGTTGGACCGTCTGTATGTATCATTATTATTATTATTATTATTATTATTATTATTATTATTATTATTATTATTATTATTATTATTATTGGCAGTAGTAGTAGTAGTAGTAGTGGTGGTAGTAGAATACAGGAATAGTTACGGGAATAGTTTGCCTTTTTTCC
>JAPTGZ010000005.1:60149337-60175156 GCA_029814645.1 Fowleria isostigma
TATCACTAAACATGTGATATGACGACCATTAGAACAGACTCCGTTTCTCAAAAGTAACAGTGGCTGTGATAGGTGAACCACAGCTCACACTTGGCCAACCAATAGATTTAATAATATAATGTTCTTAACTTTTTTCTTCCTTAATTTTTCCATTTCTTTATTTTTATTTCCAATTTTTTATTTCGTTTTTATTGCTTTGATTTTTTTTTTAATTTAAATTTTTTTATTTAGTTGTATTTTTTCAAATAAATAAATACATAAATAAAATTCTAATAATACATTTCCACTGGTTTTTCCCGAAGTTTGCCAAAGTAGTAACGATTGTTGCCACTGGAAAAAAAAACAAAACGGAAAAACATATTGTTCCATGGGTAGAACTAGTAACATATTGTTCAGCGTCCAAGGGGGAAAGAGTTAAGACCCAAGGCCTAAATATCAGATGACTGGATTATAGATTTTTTAATGGAGCTTAACCCTTTAACCCCTGACGTGTCTGTGTATGTATGATTTATTTTAAATATTCGTGAAAATTAAAATGTTTGCTCAATAGGAAAAAATTCTAAATGCGTTGATAGAATAGACCTTGTTCTTTCCACAGATATCTGAGCATGCTCAGTGCATCCACCACTGCCTGTGGAATGGGGGTCAAATCACTGAGCAGTGAGGGAGACCGATTCGCTATAAAAATAGACAGTTTGGGGTTTCTTTTACACATCGATTTCCTTGTTTTTTTGTTTTACTGTTGTTTGCAATGTTGTGGTGATTTTCCTTCCTTTTTTTTTTTTTTTTACTGTGTTTTGACCGAGTTTTGTCCATGTAACTGCTTTTTGGAGTTCAATCAGGTGCCAAAAAGCAGCTGGACTGATTTAGAAAAAAAGTCCCAAAACAAAAACTACTGGGACTAAATTCAAATCCTTGTTGTTGTTCAGTGTGTTCCAGTTCACAGTTCATGTTCAACATCCTAAATCTCTTATTGATGTACATTTTGAGTGCCTTATTTAGTAAAAACCTGTCAAACTTCAATTCCCCTCTGTCTTTTTCTGTTATTCCATCTGTTTTGACTCTACGCAGTAAAACAAAACCACTGAAGAAAAGGAGCACAAGCATAGACTCACAGCAGCTTTTATGAACCCGAAACAGATGACAATTCGCAGCAGCACATTTACCTGGAATAATGTCTCAGGGGTTAAAGGGTTAAGAAACCCTGTGTCATATGTCAGCAAAAGTGAGTGTTCACCTTGGACCCTGGTCCGTCCTCACAGCCCAGCTCCTGGCTGACTCTGCAGGCCAGGCTCATGGCCGATATCCTGCGGGGCTGGGTCACCACTATGTTACAAGGCTGTGGAACTTTTCCTCCCATCAGCAGTTCCTCCAAGAGGAACTGAGGAATCTGGGTACTCTTTCCGCTGCCTGTCTCTCCTGCAACGACAATGACGGGGTGACGCTGAAGAGCCTCCAGGACACGATGCCGGTGCTGAAAAACGGGAAGCTGCTCCCGCTCGGCCTTAAAGACGAGAACATCACTTAATCCTCAGTTGTGCTCCATTTATGCAGCTTTAAAATAGGACATAGACATTATTTTAATATAATTACCTGTAGTTTGTGAGCCAGAAGGGATTTTCTTTGCTTTATTAAGAGCTCTTTAGATGTCTCAAGCGCTCCTGGTCCTTCCTTCCGACCCCCTTTTTTCTCATTCCTGCCCTCGGTTTCTTCTCCTCCCTCTCCAATATCAAGACCTGCCAGGTTCTCCCATGACTCCTCAGGCTCGTCATCCTCAGCCCTGTCCTGTCTTTGTGGGGGTTGGGGTTCTGAGTCTTGCCCTTGGTTCTGCTGCTGTTTAAGTCGGGTGAGGAGACGAGAGATGAACTGGTCTCGGGGTTTGTTGGCAGCGGTGCGGCTCTCTTCCTGTTTCTGCTGCTCGCTGTCTCTCCACTCCAGCCATACGTCTCTGTAGGTTGGAGGGAGGAGCTGGTGTACCGACTTAGATGGGGGAAAAAAGAAAGGAATTAGATGATTTAGTGGTTAATGAGCGTGCTCTACAGTCTATTCATTTATAACCCATTATCTCAGTATACATTTGCGGAAAAAATGATTAGACCTCCCTATGTGTTCTTCAATTTCTTGTTCATTTTAATGCTTGGTACAACTAAAGGTACATTTGTTTGGACAAACATAATGATAACAACAAAAATGGCTCATAGTAGTTTAATTTCAGAGCTGATATCTATCCATTTTCCATGGTTTTCTTGATAATAATCAAAATCACACAAGTTCTTACATCAATATCTATGGCATTAACAAAAACAGTCGTTTCAAGCATTCCATGTTTTCTGTCTGTTTTTGTCACATGATACACACAGAAATTAGTATTTGATTACATAACCATTGTTTTTGATGGTCTAATAATCTTTTCCGTGACTCTATTTGCAGGATTGATAGAAAAGGTGACACGGCTTGGTTGTGTGTCAGATCAGGAAATTGATATGACAACAAATGGTCTAAAAAAAAAATTCTGTGAGTTTAGGAAACTAATGCTATGAGCAAAGGCATCTTTTAAAAATCTTCAAGTTATTAAAATAATATATAAATCAATAATTTTGTCAACTATTAATGCCTTCTATAAGTAACAGTGCAATAAGTGGGATAATTGATGAAGATCTAGTCATTATTGTGTAGTAAATACTTTCATGGCAAGTCAACTTAAAGTCCTGTGTCACTGTTGGGGTTTATTTACATACAGGCTTGTTGTACGTTATCCTTCATGAAACACAGTAAGACTTAGAATAAACATGGGTACAGAATTTTGAATGCCGATACTTGCTCTCATTTCCTAGTGGGCATGCTGCTTATTACCTGTCCTTTAACCAAGTTGTAGAGCGCTAATGTGGCTCCCAGGTGTTGTGCCTGCATACTGTCCTCAGTCAGGATAGTTGGACAAACTTCCAGAACATCATCTGGTCTCTGAACACGCACCCTAAGGGACAATGGCAGTGTGTGACGTTTAGTGACATCTAGGCAGATTGTAAGCATCAATGTCTGTGCAATAAAGTTTTTGTAATGTGACAGAGAGGAAGTGCATATTTCCAGAGATACATTCAAAGCATAACCGTCCCTGGACATGGAAACAGGTGTATGACAACAATACTTACCTGCATCTCCAGTATCTCCCAGCAGGGACCTTGTGAAAACCCGGTGGAGGGCTCTTGGGCAAGTTCTTTCTGACCCAGTCAATGAGGAACTGTTTTGGAGACTTTCCAGTCCAGCTGCGAGCAGTGTAATCAAAATTACGGATGTCCTTGGGCTCATTCTTTTTCACAGCTACAAAAGGAAACACAACATCAGCAAATGTCACCGCGTTTTGACACAAATCACGGAATACCATAGGATCCGTTACAGTAGGACTTGATAAATGATTGTTATTTGGGGGTGCATTTGTGAGACGTACCTTTCTCTGCAGGAGGTGCTTTTTCAGCTTGCTCAAACAAGTTGAAGGTGAGGTCGTTTTTGTCTTCGCTGACAGGAGGGGGTTTCTTTTCTTTTTGAGGAACATCTACCACTTTTATAGCAGGATTGAACATGGGGTGAGACTCCAGCTGCTTCATTTCTGGAATTTAAAAAAAAAAACAGGAAAAGAAAAATCACAGATGTCCTACTTATTTAAAATAAAAAAAGCAGCATTTGTGCACTCTAGCACTGACACACACACACACACACACACACACACACACACAAAACCACACACCTTGCTGTATGACGCGTATCCTGTCCTGTGCCGCCCTTTGTCCCGCCTTGTCTCCTTTGGTTTTAGCAGCTGTGGCCATTTCTTTAGTGTCATATAACTGAGCAGTGAGCACCAAATACCTGTCATTCTATAAAACAACAAACAAGATGCATCATTATAATAACAGTCTCAACCACAAAGGTATATAGTTGAGTTACAATAGAAGGTATCGGCAGAACTTGACTTCATCATTATTATATCATATATTATATACTACAATACTACTACAATTCAATTTCTTGTTCATTTTAATGCTTGGTATAACTAAAGGTACATCTGTTTGGACAAATATAATAATAACAACAAAAGTAGCTCATAAAAGTTTAATTTCAGAGCTGATATCTATCCATTTTCTATTGTTTTCTTCATAATAACCAAAATCACATAAGTTCTTACATCAATATCTATGGCATTGTACTGACAAAAACAGTGCATTTAGGCATTACATTTTTCTTTTCTGTCTGTTTTAGTCACATGATACACACAGGAGTTAGTACTAGATAAGAAACAAAAAAAAAAAGAAATAAAACGGCATTCAACTATTTTGTTATGGGTGAAAGACATCAGCGCAAGCAGAATTGTGGGTAATAGAGGATCTGACTCCACTTTATCACATTTCTACTGGCATCACATTACAAAACCTTCACTGTATCCACCATAGATCGAAAGTTTCAAAAATACACTTTAACCAGGTATAGTACAGCCCAAAAAAGACAATATCAACACCTTTATGAAATGTGACACAAACGTGGTAATAGTATAATAATAGGGTGATGCATCATAGATCCAACTGTCTTTATGGTACTTACAGGATCAAACTTTTCCTCCAGTTCAGGATTGTGCGTAGGCTTCTTTCCTCCTTCAAACTCCTCCTCTTCATCATCCTCATCACTGCTCTGTTCTGCGTACCTCAAGATCCAGTTTTTAACACTTGCAGCTTCATCCTCTGCATTCTGTCAAAAAGTTTAAATCACCATATAAAGAAATTGTTTGAAAACAATACAGAGATGAAGGGCCTTGAGGGTCATGTGCTGTTTTTTCTTAGTTTTTCCTTCTTATTTTTCTATTTTTTCTGTTCTTACTTTTTTCTTTTCTTCTTATGTGTGTTTTGCTCTTGTATTTTCATTCATTTTTACTTTATTTATTGATACATTATTAGATATATTTCCTTTTTTTTAATTACTCATTTCGGTGCCTATAATCTGTTGTGTTGAATTAGTAGTAATTTTTCTTGATTGGGTAAATGATTGTGTTTTGTACATTGTGTTAAAGTTATTTTGTGAACTAATGCATGTTTATAGTCAATTTCTTTGACTAAATTGCAACCATACACGTTTAAGTAGTGAAACTGGGGGTGGGAGTAAAGAAGTTTTACTCTCACTCCCTTTCAGGCTACTAGGGTTGTATTTTAATAGTGAATTGCCATATTTATTCATGTTATTATGTATATTGTCTACACATGTTTACAACCAATGTCTCTATGTATATGTCTCTATGTATACATCTATAAGTGTGCTTTCTGTGCATATTGTTTCTGTAAAATTTTCTATCTATATAGCGTTTACAGCAAATTATCTATGTATATCTGTGTACACATAATGAAATGTATATAATAAGTGTTGTATATGGAGTGCATAAGCTCAAAATAAAAAATAAAAATCCAAAATTAACCACACTCATAAGATAAAACACAGTGTAATAGTATATCTACCTAGCGGCATGCTTATATGTAAACATGCACACCTTGCGTTCTTTGGGGGTGTTCTGGGGAACTCTGGGGCTGTGGGCTACAGGTTTTTGCTGAGCAGGAGGCTGAAATCTGGGTCTGCTCCTCTGGCTCTCTTCCTGCATCTGCTGACTAAAACCTTCTGGCAGCTCATCTGGGGAAATAGACAATACGTGACAAGACTGGCTCATGCACCGGATCAAAATACCAAGTACTGATTCTTTCCTTTAAATCCTACCGTCTTTGAGGTTGAGGCAGAGCCAGTCCAGAGCAGAGTGCAGATCCCCTCCATACAGCACACTACTCTTCATCGCCTCCTCGATATGTTCTCTCTTGAAGTTGAACTTCTGCAAAGCTGTGTAAAGGTCCTGCAAGCATGAACAAAGTCAAATCAGAATATTTGCAAGTCTGTTTCTTGTGCACTGAGGGACAGTGATGGATGTATTTACCATACCAGCAATTTCTTGCTAGTGAGTCTGCCTGATATTGGCCCTTTGTCTCCATTCTCCTCTCGGAAGTCATTGATGAGCTTGATGATCTTCTTTTCCAGGTCAGCTTGGATTGACACCTATGTTTAAAAGTAAGTCAAACACTCAACATTTCAATGCATAACATTTACATAAATAAATATATAAACATTTACATAAACACCTCTCCATACCAACATATCTACCTATTGTTAGGTCTATCTGATTTGCAAGATTAACTGTGTATTAGCCTATCATTAGTTCATTACCAGCACTAATTTACCATTATATTAGTATATCAGCATCAGCCCCTCCTACAACCTAACTGCCAGTATATCACTGTCTGTATCATGATCTGTATCAGCATTTGCCTCTCCAGTGGCATTGCTAACTATCCATAAAACTACCTGCATCTATCTATCTCTACTGGTAGCTCCAATAGCTTCGAGTAGCTTTTGGACCTAGACTGTCCCATGATGCCAAGCAGCCCAAATGTAAACACACAGGCGACAGCGTAACCCGGTGATATAAGTGTAAACAAACAAACCTAATGACTCACTCCTGAATCCGACTCAGACTGTACCGCAATGCTTCCATCAACCCTCTTCAAACAGATCCTTCCATAGTCAACTCCCTGACCCGAGTTACGTCTTCAGTTACCACTGGCTGACCCAAACTAGCATTCCAGAGCGCCCACACTCTTTTTCTTGGTCCTTTGAGCCGGATTGGGTAACCTGCTGAAGTATTATGGAATTACCACAACCCCCAATTGGTTCAACAGAACATCCCAGACCTCAGGGAGAGGTATGGCGACCAGCACACCCCCAGGAGTATGATGCTGACTACTACTTCGCAGTGCTGGGCCTACTTCCAGCCTCCATCCATGAAGGAGACGATGCAGAAGCTGACAGTGATGAAGCAACCACCGAGAGCTTAGACTCTATGAGGTCAGTGATTGTACCCTCATGCCCTTCCTCGGTAGTCCAGCGCTCACATAATAGTACACCCAGGCCCCAGGCTAATGTTGGCTTGGGCGCCCCGAACCCAGTGAGGCAGGCCGCAGACAAGCCAACAAACTGGCAGGATGCAACGTTGACAGAGAGCATAAGGTGCATGGAACTAAATGAGGTACAGGAGCTGAATACAGAGGCACTGTTGGAAGAACTTGAACAGCAGAGATGTGAATTGGAGCGAAAGAGATGACTTAGGGAGAAGGATATGGAATTGAACATAGCAGAAATGACAGCCTCCTTTCTACGAGAGAGACACTTTGGAGCTCACCCCCAGAGAGGGACTCCAGAGCCTCATCGGCCCCAGAACACTCCACTCCACCCAAGTAACCAGCGCCCTGCTGCCAGTCTACGCTCCGACAACCAAGACCTCCCGTCTCTTCTGGCTTCCCACTGACTTGAATCCAGTCTGCTCCGCTAAATCAAGCAAGTGCTACCCTGACAGGGGATGGCCATGCTACCATTGACATCCACCACTCTTTCTCTACCACCATCTCTAATTTCACAAGCCCCACAGCAACAACCGATACGGAATTCTCTGACTGGGATTCCGTACGCAAATATGCTGCCTCACCCTCATCCTACTGCACCACTTTCACAGCCACAGGTGATGGTGCTTACCCTGGGACTGGAATAGTCCCCAGACTCGCATTTGCGGAGTCACTGGCTGCTGCATCCAATAGACTGCCTAGACCCTGGTTGCCTCAATTCACATCCAGCAGAGTCAGACTTTGCTCTTCCTGAGCCACATACTCAACTCATACAACAGCCAACATGGAACTCTCTGACTGGAGTTCCGCATCTTCATCCGACCATGTTGCCCCCACTGGAACGGGTGACTCCACCGCACCCTAGTCAGGGAACTAGGGCACTCCCTAACCAAGATACTATGGAGCTTTTAGTTGCCACATCCCACGGGCTGCCTGAACCCAAACTACCCTAATTCATCTCCAGCAGAGTATCAGAATTCACTCTGCTCAAACCGGCCCTAGGCCATCTGCTCAAGCCACATACTCAGCTCACACAAAAGCCAATATGAGAGCTCTCTGACTGGACTTCCGCCTGCAAGAATGCTTTTGCATCCATATCCTACTGTGCCACCTTCACCATAACAGGTGACAATGACTCGTCCAGAGGAATCAGCTCCAAAGGATTCTGATTCAGAGGACTCCACTCCAGAGAGTTCCAAGCCATCCACCCAGAGGCTTTCTAAGCCATCAACTCATATGATCCCGCACCGTCCAGCACTGCCCAGGTCCAGAGGTTCCCACACCATCTGGCGCTGCCTAGCGCATGCTCCCAAAACTGGATACCATCACTGGCAAGGCCTTCCTTCCCTATAGGTAGTAGGTAGATAAAGTTCAACCCTTACTCCTCATCAGATCTGATTTCCTGCATATCTGGAAAATCAAAGTCTTTGACCCAGGCAGAGATGAGATCTTGCAAGAAACCTACAGGGTCTACAGGAGGTTGAGACACCCGGTTGTGGCGTCACCCATGAGAGCCTTCATAGGGCAGCTATCAACCAAGCAGCCCTGCCATGACATCAGCAAAAGCTCTACTTGCTGTACTATACCTTCAGAAGTGCCAAGAATGGTACAAGGATGCGTACAATCTAACCACTGATCAGGTGGTGAAGTTTGTCACTCCACAAAGAAGCCCATCGGACACAATGTCAGACCTACCTGCAACCAGTTGTGCACCTAGTCTGGCTGCCAGCTTAAGAAGAAACAGACACTATCAAGCTAGACTTTCCTTTCCTTGGATTACAGATTTAGAACTAAATTTGTGGGTAGCTATTTTAGAAAGTCTATCTGATTAGCAAGATTCAATGTGCCTATCATTAGTTCATCAATACCTGCATTGGTTTACCATTATCTCTATTTGTATATCAGTATCAGCCCCTCCTACAGCTGTACTGACAGCTGTATAGCACTGTTTGAATCACTACCTGTATCAGCATTTGACTCTCCAGTGGCACTGCTAACTATCCGTATAACTCCCTGCACCTATCTATCTGTATTGATAGCTCCAGTAGCTTCTGGACCCAGGTTGTGCCAAGATGTCAAGCAGCACCATTCTATGGCATAACCCAGCAATATAAGTGTATGCAAACAAACCTAATGACTCACTTTTGAATCCGACTCAGACTGTACTGCCATGCTTCTGCCAACCCTCTTCAAATAGATCCTTCCATAATCTACTGTCTGACCAGAGTTATGTCTTCAGTTACCACTACCTGACCCAAACTAGCATTCCAGAGTGCCTACACTCTTTTTTTATCTATTCAGTTTGTGTTCATTCCTGATTTATTTACTTGTTTGTTTGTTTGTGAATTAGCATTTGTTATTGTTACCAATTCCTTTGTCCTTTCCTTCTTTTTCTCTCACTCCCACACACACACATACACACACACACACACACACACACACACACCAATGTGTGATGATGAATATGCAATTAGTATCTGTTTGTTTTGTCTTACATGTTGCCATGTCTTTCACATGTTTTGTTATGAACTGCATCACTTAATAAAAAACAAGTATATTCAGCAAAACTATTAGTTTGAATACATTTACAAATGATCACAGGTCCATGTAAATTAACGGATTACAGTCAATCAACATACAACCAGTATTCAGATCTAGTTGCATATTTACTTGGCTTAGACCGCAGGTGTCAAACATATGGCCCGTGGGCCAAAACCAGCCCATCAAATGGGTCCAATCTGGCCCGTGGGATGAATTTGTGAAATGCAAAAATTACACCGATGATATTAACAATTGAAGGTAAAATTATTTTAGTTGTCACATATAGACAAATATGATTTCAAGTGGGCCAGACCAGTAAAATACTATCATCATAACCTATAAATAATGACAACTACAAATTTTTCTCTTTGTTTTAGTGCAAAAACAGTAAATTTTGAGGAAAATGTTGACATTTACAAACTGTCCTTCAAAAAAATATGTGAATAACCTGAACAAAATATGAGTTTAATTTGAACAATATTCTGCCTGTTACTGAACGTTTTGTGTATTTTTAGATCCACTAAGTTATAATGCATATGTGTAATTGATAAGCATATGAAACATCCAGTTATTTATCAGAAGATATGAGGCTGTTCAAGTTATTCACATTTTTAAGGAATCTTGTAGATGTAAACATTTTCATAATGTAATTGTACTTTTGTTTTTTGTTTTTACTGATATTTTACTGGTCCACTCCATTTCAGATCATACTGGGCTGAATGTGGCCCCTGAACTAAAATGACTTGGACACCCCTGGCATAGACAGTCAAGTATGCTGCAATTCTACAAAGTGTAAACAAGACTCACTGGACAAAGGACTTACTTTAAGAATGGACTTGTCAGAGATTCCTGTGTCAACTTGTGCCGTGTTAGCAAGACTGTATGTTTTGGGAGCTGTAGGATACAAAAAAAATTGAGAGAATGTCATTTTTGGACCTAGACAACAACCATGGACTGTGAAGGAAAGGCTGCAACTAACTGTTATCATACGATTAATGTTTCTGGTTGAAAAGGGTGCATGTTGTTCGTGACAGTTTAACAAGATGATGTTAAGTACCCCGTAGTCCTAAAGTGACACGATCAACACTATTAAGAAACGTGACAAAAAAGGCAAATGTGGTTGTTGTTCTGGATAAGGATGGTCTTCATTATGTGTTAGCTTGCGTGCATACATGACTGCACTTGAATATTACAGTGACGGCTTACTTAACATATCAATTAGACCGTCATACAACTGCAATAGGAAACATCACCTTTAGACTTGTTCTCCTTGGCTGCTTTAGTCGTTTTGTTGCTGGCTGGTTGCTTTTTCGGCTCCTCTGCCACGCCGTTCCCTGCTGCACTTGGACCGGTCCTACCCGCTGCCGCTACCGGAGCCACTGGAGCAGCCGCCGCCGCTGATTTCTTCTTCTTTCCACCCATTTAAAATCCACAAAACTGCCTCACTGCGGGTTCTTTACGAGTCACAATTCATCGGCAAGGCGCTTAATGCGGAAATAATGAAAAACAATTAACTAATGAGCTAAACAGCCCTAAAATGTTGTCTCTTCGTAATCATGACGGATAGGAAAACCTTTTGGACAACGCGGCTGCCGTAGCGGAAGTATTACTGCGCAACCTCGTGTTGCATTGTGGGAAGTGTTTAGTGTATAGTGCCTCAAACAACCATGGCGGACGCGTTTGGAGATGGGTTGTTCAGCGTGTTTGATGATGATCAACAAACTACTACAAGCAAAAAAACACTGTCCTCCGCAGTTGCTGAATTAGGGTAATTATTTAATTTCGCATAATGATTTACTTTGTGTTGAATATTTATGTTAGGTTGCGCGAAGTGGACCTGAACGTAGAATCATGTGGGCTCCGACAAGTTAGCTAACAATGCTAACTCCTCTGGGTACATATGGTCTGTGGAAAGATGGTATAGCGTATAGAAATGACCACACTTCCTCAAATTCTACTTTTTTTAAAAATAGAAATACTATGTCTGGTTGCTGTGAATGTTCCTGTTGTTTTAATGCCAGTTAACTTGTTGGTAAATATTGCGTTCACGAATAAAAATCCATAATCAATGAGCTCAGTCTGGCGAAACAGCATCTTCAGGGAACAACGTCTCTCAGCAATGAATACATTTATTTGTCTATTGGTGCTGCAACTCCAATGTTTTAGGACGACGTTATTTATTGTTATTAATTGTCCAGTGTTATGTATTGTTGTTAAATATCTGAACCATGATGTGTTCTCGTCTGTTCAGTGGTTTTTGTTTGGCGCTGCAGCCCCCTTGGCACTACTGCCCACGACAAAAGTCCCTTTGGGGACTATACTATCTTATTTTATCTTAGATACGATATCAGTGATATCTAATTACGAGTATGTTGGAGATTTTTAACAGTAGTTTTGTTTTATTTTCGTTCTTTGCTTCTAGTCACAATTGTGTGTGATTTCCCGAACTTTATTAATCTTTTAGGCAGAGCCCTCTGGAAATTGAGGTTCCAAAAAACAGCACAAACACCGAGCATACAGACAAAACACTCACAAGGAAAAACAACATCAATACAAAAACAATACAATAGCGTAGTTGTAGTCAAATAACAAAAAGAATATTGCAAACAAAGTAACATTGCACATCAGAAAAAAGTACTAGCATTAACAAGTGGCAAGTAGCAGTGACAATAATAATAAAAATAATAATTTGTAGCTCATGTTATAGTATGCACAATGTATATGTAATATGTATATATATGGATAGATATATCGTTTAATAGTTACAGAATAAAATTATAAACTTCACGTTGCCTTAAATTCTTAATTAAATGTATAAAAAACACAAAGACTCACAAGGATTGTAAGATTTTAAGCTAAGTGTCAAGCTGATGTGCATGTGAATAAATTAAATGGGGGCAAATTTAATTAATTGCTGTCCTGTGTGTCTGTCTACTCCAGAAAAGCTACGAGTAAAAATGGATCTGACAAGGATGCAGGTCCTTCTGCCCGAGTCAAGAGGGAAGCAGACTTTGATGGTGGAGAGGAGGTGATGCTTACGAAGAAGACTCGGCTTGAGGCAGTTTCTGCTAATGACCTGAAGTGAGTTGATGCCCATATACCTCTTTACATTGTCAGTCTGTTTTGGACTTAGCTCAGTTGTTGTTACAGTCCAAGTCTAGAGACTAATGATATGAGATAGCGCAAACCTGAGCCTAGCTGAACACCGTGTTAACCTGTGGGATTGCTTATTACATGCTAATTATTAGAAAAACACGCAAAAAATGTGCGTATTGGCTTATGCTCTCGAGGTAATACTTGTTTTGTTTTCCTTCAGTCTTGCAGAGTTTATGCCCCAAGTCAAAGTAGAGGCAGTTGAGACGGTGGAAGGATGCTCCCATGAGGTAAAAACAAAAACTTGTCAAAGTTGAATTCAAGTTTTGAATTTAACAATTAAGATGACAATTAATTATTTGTGTCTTTGCCTAATAGGTCGCTCTGCCTACAAATGAAGAATATAAACCTCTCAAACCTAGAGTGGGAAAGGCAGCCAAGGTAGGGTGGATCCTTATGATTAACTTAGTCACAGTAGAATAATATCCAATAGTGTAACCTTTATAATCTGTATCAAGGCTGAAAATTAAAAAAAAAAAAAATGTAAAATTAGTCCTGAAACCACAGCACAAAAATACTGCATCATATCATAACATTGTACTGGTTTAATTCAATTAATGATTTGCAGCTTGATATTAAATAACTAATAATGGACCAGGATTGTTTTTTGCTGTTTTAATTTATTTGGCTTTTTGTTTTGCAGGAGTATCCATTTATTCTTGACCCTTTCCAGCGTGAGGCCATCCTGTGTATCGATAACAACCAGTCTGTCCTCGTGTCTGCACACACGTCTGCTGGCAAAACTGTCTGTGCTGAGTGAGTGCCCTTGATAACCATTACATCTGTATTTTACTACTATAGATTTTTTAAAGATAGCTGCTTAATCTCAGTCAAAGATCATTGTTAAAAAAAAAAAAAAAAAAATAGACAAGCAGAATGGTGCCGCTGCTTCAATCCTGTGCATGCAGTAGTACACTTTGGGCCAGATCTACTAAGATCCTAATTTGCGTGAACTAATTTGCGTGTTCAATCTAGAATTTTGCGTGTGGGGTTGAACCGCGGTTTGCAATTTATCAAGAATGATTGCGTAAATGACAACAGGTGCAAACGTGTTGGAGACCACCCTATTTAAATGCGGGTTTTGCGTGTTTTTTTTTTGTTGGTTTGCAGCATGGCGAGTTTGGAGAGACGCAAGCGCAAAGCTAAATTCAACCCAGTAGAATTACAGGTGTTGGTGGAGGAATCAAATAAACACTTAAATGATCTACAGCAAAAAAATCTGACGGTCGCACAAAGGAACGCTATATGGTACAAAATTTGTGAAAAAGTAAATGCTGTAGGTAAAATGATGCGAACCGTGGATGAAGTAAAAAGAAGATACCAAGATATCAGAAGAAGAACAAAAGAAAAATTGGCATGTAATAAAACGTCAACAAGTAAAACCGGTGGGGGCACAGTGGATGAGACGCCTCTGACCAGCACTGAGGATGAGGCAGCGCCATTGACGTTCTGTGAAGACCAAGTCCCTAGAATTGCCAGCTTTTATACACTGGACCTGATAGAAGAACAAGGTAGGTGCAGTGTAACACATTTTCAGATTTACTAAATAAGAAATTAATCCTTTGGTAACATTTTGCTGTCTTTCAAGTGAAATCGCCAACAAAAAAACCCATTTATTTTTTATATGTGCATTCTTCATCAGAAGTTCAGCCACCACCCCCAAACCCCCCCACCGTATCCGCCACCCCGTCAGAGCCTCAAAAGGACCCTGAGGACATCAATCTGGAACTGCTGCGGGAACAAAAAAAACAGTCTGCAGCCCTTCAGACAATTGCAAGAGAAATGCGAGCGGCGTCATCATTGGCACGGGCAGCCAGGCGTGACACTCAGGCCATCGCCACGCACTGCAGGCAAATGGTCAGCGCAGTGTCGGCCCTGACGATGGCCGTCAATTCAGTGGCAAGAGGACTACAGGCAATGACTGCCCTCCACCCAGATGGAGGAGTGGGCCGGCCAAGACCTACAGCCACAGCTCGGCAGCCGGTGAACGGAGAGGGAGGAGAGGGGCACATGGCGGGCAGATTCCACCCGCGCAAAAGCAAACGAACAGTAGGCGTTTTAAAGAAAAGAGGGAAATAAACACTTGTCGTGTTTAAGTTTTGTTACATCACCTGTGAATGTTTTTTGCTTGTAAAATAGGCTTACGACAAAGAACTGTTTTTGTTGTTTTGTCACATAAATGTTAGAGTACAGTCAGGTCTTAATGCACACTTTGGATTATTTTTGCTGAAATCAGATTTTTTTGTGTGCTCGTTACACATTAAATGCGACTTCTGTCAGTTTTTAGTATGAACTGAATGCGACCCTGAAGTGACCCGCATGCGTAAAAGAGGTCCTGATGTAATAATACGTGACCACGCAGACACTTACTTTGTTTACAGAACTAAATATGGAGGTCTTGGCATGTGTGGCACTGATGAAGTTTCTCTACAACCGAAGTCAGCACCTTAACAGTCAAATAATTTTAAGAAAAAGAAGAAGCCAGTTTTTTTTTTTGCTATGGCCTTTTGCGGTGCAATGGCTGCTATGTCTGTACAACGGAGTATTGGAGTCAATCAGGAGTGGTGGGATAGTGACGTTAGCAGCTTCACTGACACAGACTTCATTCACAATTTTTGAAAAACAAGAACTTTTAACCCTCCGGTATCTCGTCCAGAGAGGTCCTTATGAACCACCAAGTGAACGAAAAACACACTTGTGGAATAATGTCCAGGTTTTTTGTTTTATACAGTTTTTAACTCTTTTAGATTTTTTTCTAGTTCATCAACTTGAGCCATAAATAAAAATACCAAATACTCAATAGTTGTCAATTTTTTTAACCTTTAATGTAAACAAACCCTTTTTTTTAAATGCTAAAAACAAAAATGTTTTTCAGTATACTACATAAAAATTACATTACATATTATTTGATTTTTGCATGTCAATGATTAACACCAACGCTGGTTAATTTGCATTATCATTTTTTGTGCAAGCATAAATTTACATAAAAGTAGCATCTGTCACTAAGTGTGCCTTTTTTGGCACATAAAGTATTAAATATTAGATATTGATTTATTTCTTTGCTCTAATTTCATTTTATTCTTGTTAATTAAGGTCAGTCCTAATCATACATATCAAATGATCATTTTAAATTTTTTCACCCTTTAAATGATCTCTTCTAATCATGTCACTACATTTTTTGATGCAAAAACACAAAATATGATTTGTTTTCAAAATACTACATGAAAATGGGATTACGCATTTGATTTTTGCAGCTGGCATATGTCAGTGATTAATACCAACATTGGTTAATTTATATTATTTTTGCAGAAGGTCAAATGTTTGTAAATACTTTTGGCACACCTAGAAATCAAACAATTAAATATTAGATATTTATTTATTTTTCTGCTCTACAGTCCTGGACAAAAGTCTTGTCGCAGGTGCCTGTCCTATTTATAACGCCTAATAACTTGACTGATAATTAACCAGTTGGAGTCATTAATAACTCATGATGGTAAGCATCTGCACGCTATATTCTACAAAACTAAAATTTCATAGATTTCCTGAATATTTATTGCTTGATAATAATGAACAATTCAATTTCTAGCCAGACATAAGTCTTGTTTGAAATTAGTTATATTAACTAAAAGTTAAAAACGTTATATACAAAAACAAATAAAAAGTCAGTAAGTCATTATGGTCTAAAAATTAACATGTATTTTGTGTGGGTTCCTTTAGCCTGCAGAACAGTTGTCTAGTTTGGCAGAGTGGGAGAGCAAGTCGATGTCATGGGGGATGGCATAGAAGGCTGCCTTTAATGCATCCCAGAGCTGCTCTAAGTTCTTCGGTTTGGTCTTCCATACTTCCTCCTTCATTCTTCTCCAGATGTGTTCAATGATATTTATATCTGGACACTGTGCTGGCCAAGCCTGAAGCCTTGAACTTCTTCACCCTAAGGAACTTTATAGTAGAACCTGAGATGTGGACAGGAGCTCCATCCTGCTGAAGAATCAAACCCCTCTTGTAGTTAGGAATTTAGTGGAAGGCAAAAACATCTGGATGTTTGACAGTCAGTGTTGCCCCTCCCAGATCTCTCTGGCACCTCCATACTGAATGGAACCCCAAACCATATTCTTTCCACCTCCAAATTTGGTAAAGCGAGGATCCAAATGGGTTCCAGCAGGTCGTCTTCAATACCAGCGATGGTTGGGATGAAGGTTAACTGATTATTCGTCTGAAAAATCTGTTTTTCTCCACTCTTCTTCTGTCCAACCATTCTGCAGTTGTGGTCCTTGGTGAATGTAACACTGTTTTTGAGTTGTCTTTTGTTTAGTGTTGGTTTCTGAGCAGCAACATGACCAAGGAGATCATTACAAGCAAGTGTTTGATGTGCAGTTGTTGCTGAAACAGGCCTTGCTGGTGTACAGTTCTTCTTGAGTTGTGTACAGTTGAAAAGGGACTGGCCGTGGACTGTCCAACCATCAGTTCTCTTGTGGGGTCTGCCAGACCTGAATTTGTCCTAAACATTACTAGTATCTTGGTAGTGCTTACAAATCCTCTCCACTTGCCGCTTAGATCCACTGAAGGACTCTGCAACTTCAGCAGGAGACCTGGACTTAAAGCTCTGTATGATGGACACTTTGGTCTCTGGGTTGATCTTAGGCATGAAATCAGAAGAGATGTTAGACTTCAACTAGTGTCTTGTGTCAGATTTCCATTTTATAGTTTAAAATTATCCATATTTGGAGCAGCAAGCCCTTTATTTGTTTTATCTTTGTTTATTGTGGCCTACAAATTGCAGTTTTTTGATTTTAACAAGACTTTTGTCCAGGCAAAAACTACTATGTAGATCTTAACAAGCTCTAACTATTCAAAATGTTTTTAAATTTTAGTTGAATAACATAAGAATCTCTAGTTCCTTGGAATTATTTTTGAGTCATTGCTGATCTTTATTACATAATCTAGAGTTGAGATATTAGATATTCTCAGTATTGTGTACTTTTGCAACAAGATCTTTGTCCAGGACTGTATATGCATAGACTCCGCATACAGTGCTCCTGCCCACTGGGGCGATGTGCCTACATGGCGGCCATCTTGCTACAGTGGTACTCACTGCTACTGCACATATAGGGCTAGATCTACTAAAGGTTTGCTTGTGCTAAAACATGTGCAAACTTTTTCTGGTCTTGATTTTTATCACTACAACATGCTCACTTAAATTTATTCCTTACTTGCACCTTACCTGTGAAAAGTGATTCCATAAGATCTAGTATTAAGGTTTTGTTTGTTTGAACAGTCATAAGCAGCACAGAAGTTTGTTTTTTACAGCTTTTTCAGATTGTCTGTTGGAAACTGTTGTAGTAAAACTGGCATTTTTAAAACATCCAAGCATCCTGTATCATACCAACATGTGATGTTTTTTTTTAAAAAATGAAAACGCTTGGAAATTGGTCAACAATTCACTGAATAATTTAAAATTTATACTGTGGTGTACCTCCTACTTCCATTGATGTACAGACACTTCTGCCTCTGTAAGCCCTGTACCAAGATGGCGGCACTTTAGGCATGTCCTGTTACAGCCAATGTGGCGTTTACATGTTTATACGTGTGTATGTATATATATATATATATATACGGTATATATGTCTGTGATGCTTTGGCACACACCAAAGCACCGTACCTTACCACACACACCGCTTGAATCAGAGGAATGAGCAGCGGTGTCAGTGTGTAACCAGACCCCTCACATATAAAAACACCCTTTCAGAGTCTCGGTGAAGAAGGGAGCAGAAAACAATGCATTGCCATCTAGTATGGGGGAAAAAAACGTGCAATTTCTTCCTTTTCCAAATATGGTAAAAGTGATGTCATAGGGTAAAAAAGTGGTTAGTAAATTAATTCAGAGCCTCACCTCTCACATGAAGCCCAAATATCAGAAAAAGCATAATTTATGCTTTAATGGCTTATGAATCAAAAACAGTGATTAGAATGGAAGAGCTAGTGCATTTTTGGCACACTTCAGTGACAGATGATGATAGTCTTGTGATTTTCTTTTGTTTACAACCTGCAATTTTTTTGTTGGTGGCCAGAAATTTAAAGATCATGCAAAAATGAACAACTTTTGAATTCTAACCTCATTTAAATTGTGAAAAATAATATGAAGTTTGTCAAAGTGTCCCTTAAAAGCACAGCCAGATGCTGGAGGGTTAAATATATCTGTGACCACCTCTCCGTAACACTCTTATGGCAAGACACTCATCTCATTCTTTGATGTCTTTAGACTCTTTGCCTTTCTCTGGCACTGGAGCTAGGAACATCTATACCTCGCCCTCCCATTTTTAAAAAAAATACTTTCAAAGACGGCACAGTCTCCATATGTTCCCTCACGTTTTACATGCATAGAATTGTTACCCCAAGTATTTATTAATACCAAGACCTTGCTCTCCCTCCACTTTCCACTCCATCCTCTGTCATGGCTGTTGTTTTTCTCGCTGCTTTTTCTCCTGGGATGCAGAATTATGGTATTTCAGTGACATAATGGTTGGATAAATGTGACGCAGCCGTTCAGACTGAAGTCACATTTCAAAATATCTGATATATATCGGATTTAGTACCACGTATGAAAGTGGCCTGGATTTGATTTGGAAAAAATCAGATTTGTGCTGTTCACATTGTCTTTAATAGGTTGGATACAGGTCTCATATGGGTAAAAAATCGGATTTGGGCCACATTTGCCTGAGTCTGTATGATATGATATGCAGTCAATATGATTTTGCGGGGCTAAAGATAACGGTACGTTTACGAGACTGTGTATTTTATTTGGTCATATGTTTCATGAATTTAGAAAGTGATGTCAATCATCTTTTTTCAATAAATGTTGACCTTTTTTTTTAAGTTTGCAATGTTCTGCAGTTCATTGGGTCACACTAGCCAGAGTGAACAGTCTTGCACTCGTATTCTGATCTACAGCCTATGTTTAATCAAGGTGTTTTCTGCATCATACGTTATTGAATGACAATGGAAAAATAAATGCATACCCCAAACAGCTCACAAGAAGGGACTTTGAATGAGACTGCTGTGTGTCTGCATCCTCACAGTAATGGATTATTGCTCCATATGGAGGGGGCAGGTCAGCGTCGTCTTCCGGCATGTGTCATGCTCCAGCCTATGTTGCTTGGCCATGTAATGTAGCATGCAGCAGGTCACTACAATCTGGACCACTTTTTCTGGGCTGTGCCAGTGCGGTCCAAACAACAAAACGGTTTTCGTGTGCACAATATTTTGTGTGCGGATATGGGCCTCATTGCACTTGTTCTCTTTGGTTGCGGTCAGATTGAGAACAGGAGAAAGGAGTGTAGAGGGTATGCACTGTCATCTTCAAAACAACAAAAAAACTATGAATCAATATGAAAAATGTTATGGTTTTTAATGTAAGGTAATTAATTTTTACAAAGAAATTTACAAGTTGACTCACCTACAAGCCAGCCATCTATAATGAGTGTGAAAAATGGGTTCTCTGCGTCTTTTCATTGTTTCTGTGTTTCCTTCTTGCGACAATAACCATGACCATGTGTGCGCAATTACGCGTAGGCTACAAACCATTTGCACCTCGCTTTGAGACGTGTTAAATATAGATGCAGTTTTAATTAGCAAAATTGTGTTGAGGTTTGATAAATCACTTTGCGTGTATTAAGTTAATATATTTACATTATCTCCTCCCAGCACATGCACGATTGAGTGTAAATGCCCCATATTGCATATTCATTGCAGCAAACTTACTAACTGGATGCAGATGTGCTATTTTGTACCTTAAAAGACGCAGCCCTCAGTGCACATGAATAGTAAATCAGTTGGTACAGTTTTTTGCTTGTGCAGTGAGTTTGCACATGTTTCAATACACACAAACCTTTAGTACAGTGGTTTCCAACTTTCTCTGTCTCATAACCCCATTTTAACATCACAAATTTCTGGCGACCCCAGGCATTCAAAACGGAAACTTTTTTTTTCCTAGAATTAATTTGTTTTTGATCATGTAATAGTTTGCTATACTATGTAAACGGTAATTTTAGTCCATATAATTATATTATTATGGATCGGTGTCGATTACTGCACAAAGTGAGGATTTTCTTTTCCTTGGTCAGCATATGTACAGTCAGTGGAGCTTGTATTGACAAGGACAAACATTAATACTGAACAATCAAGATCAATCCAGATATGTCCACTCAGATATATCTGCATTTTATTTGAACTAGATTCTTATTAGGAAAAGTGTGTGGTGTTTTAATTATAATGAAATATATATTAAATAATTCAAAACATCTTTTTATAAGTTATTTTTTTATTGTTTAGCAATTACTAGAAATTTCAGGTGACCCCATTTAAATTCAAGGCGACCCCATGTTGGGTCCCGACTCTAAGGCTGACAAACACTGCTTTAGTAGCTCTGGCCCTTTGTCTTAATTTAATGTGGTCGTGTCATCTTCTTGTAGATATGCCATTGCCCTGGCCCTCCGAGAAAAGCAGAGGGTGATCTTCACCAGCCCCATCAAAGCCCTGTCCAATCAGAAATACAGAGAGATGTATGAAGAGTTCCAGGACGTGGGACTGATGACCGGTGATGTGACCATCAACCCCACCGCCTCGTGTCTCGTCATGACAACAGAGGTGTGGCTTTTGTGATTTAATTCAACGTAAAAAGAATAAAATGTCAAACACAAGTAGGTTTGCAGCTGAAAACTTTGTGTGACTGTAACTGCTCTCTCTTTCAGATCTTGAGGAGTATGCTTTACCGAGGCTCTGAAATCATGAGGGAAGTGGCATGGGTCATATTTGATGAGATTCACTACATGAGAGATTCAGGTAAGGAAAGGAAACAGTGAGCACAGATGCTTTATCAAAGGTTTTTGAGCTATAAACTGAATTATAAGACTTGATTTAATGATTCATGTCAGTGCTGACAATAATGCACTTTAAAATCTGCACAGTTCTGCAGTTCCTTTTTTAAAATGTATTTGACCTTTATTTGGTCAGTTTGGTCCCATTGAGATGGGAGGGGGTGTCTCTTTTTTTAAGGGAGATTTGACCAAGATGGCAGTGATACAGTCAGATATTACACTTTTACAGTAATGAAAGCATTTGCAATACGTATGCAATCAGTGGAAACATTTATAGACTAACAGTCTTGATTCTATAGTTTTGATGCTCTCTTTATATCAGAAGTTATACTTTAACTACATAACTTTACTGTGGTTTGGAATATTGTTCTAAACCACCTTTGCTTTTGTTGTACCTCAGAGCGTGGCGTGGTGTGGGAGGAGACCATCATTCTTCTTCCTGACAACGTGCATTATGTATTCCTGTCAGCCACCATCCCCAATGCTAGACAGTTTGCCGAGTGGATTTGCCACCTACATAAGCAGGTAGGTGACTATGACCACATTTAGAGAATTACCATTTTCAGACACAAAAGCAAATTAATTGTTATATATAGAGCTGAAGTACAGTCATTCATTTTTGTGTTTTTCATGTCCTCTGCAGCCTTGCCATGTTGTGTACACAGACTACCGTCCCACTCCACTGCAACATTACATCTTTCCAGCAGGGGGCGATGGACTCCATCTGGTAGTGGATGAGAATGTAAGTGCACAGCTGCTCTACACAGTGGAGTAGTAGTAGTAATAACTTTAAATAACTTTATTATTATCCTTGAGATCAGAGTATTGTTTTGACTATTTCTGTGTCTCTAAGTCCTAATCTATAACATAATTTGGCTTGAAGATTTTAGATAAAGTCAGTCTTTTCTACCGTATACCCGAGTCCCCCAAGATGATTCAGATCCGGATTCCATATATATATATATTTTTTATAGGATTCTTCACTTTGGGAGATGTTGCACTTTTTGACATTTTTATGTTTTTCAAAGATGAAGATTGTCACAATTCTAAAGAAATAATTGTTGTATAACAAAGTCTATAGATGATACCAATCTGTAAACCATTCCAGCATATATTTATTTCACGTATACAGTCATGGAAAAACCATTACACTATCCTCGTTTTTTTCAATTTCTTGTTTATTTTAATGCCTGGTACAACTAAAGGTATATTTGTTTGGACAAATATAATGATAACAACAAAAATGGTCAATAAGAGTTTAATTTCAGAGTTTATATCTATCCATTTTCCATGTTGTTGTTGTTTTTTTTTATAATAACCAAAATCACATCAGTTCTTACATTAATATGTATGACATTGTACTGACAAAAACAGTGCTTGGAGACATTCCATTACATACGCTGTCTGATAATTGAACTTATGGTATTAAGACTGAACTTAAAAAAAAAAAAAAAAAGTAAAAATGTGAATCTTAATTCTATAACTGCTTTTTAGGGTCATGGTATTTTTTTAGAACATACACAACCCGCAAAAAAGGTCAATTTTTTTTACATCCAGGTTTAAAGTGATTTTTCACCACAATGTTGTATTAATGATGGGAGTCTTCTTCAACGGTAGGGTTCAGGTCTGGATTTTGTGGTGGCCAATCCATGTGTGAAAATGGTGTGTCATGGTCTCTGAACCTCTGTTTGACAAATTGAGCCTGATGAATCTTGGTATTGTCCTGTTTTAATGCCTTACCAAATGACCAGTTTAAGAAATGAGGAGCTGCTTAGTGTTAAGGACCTCGTTGTAGCTGAAACATATTAATCATTGCTGTAATTATGTGAAAGGATGTGAACTATTGGCTTAGTTAAGTCCAGGTGGAAATACTTTTTGGCCATGATGTGTACATATGCTTCAGTTTGTGTCTCCACAACCCAATGGAATTATTGAGCATTATGAACATGATCTGGGGGGCGAGGGTCCTCGGTGTCTGATTGTCCTGATTAAGAGAGGAGCTTCTCTCCCACACTGATTACCTTTCGTACCAGTCCTTCATGACTGGCGTGGTGTAACATCTGTGTCTGTTTTTCTTCAGGGAGACTTCAGAGAAGACAATTTCAACACAGCTATGCAGGTACTGCGAGACGCCGGGGATTCTGGGAGCAGTGGAGGCAAGTGGGATACGAGAGGACGGAAAGGAGGCACTAAAGGTGTGTATGTTTCATGTATAATGGAAAAACACAGATACAGTCACAACTCACTTCATAATAGGGGTTTGTATTGGTGCTTGAAATCCTTGAAAATGCCTACATTTTAATGTTGTGTTTTTAAGGTCTGAAAAGTGCTTGAATTGTAGTTTTAAGTGTTTGAAAGGGCTTGCGATTATAACTCGGTCACATGATTCATGTATTTGTTTTTAATATTAACTCTGCCCAGGTTAGATGTTAAGCCAAAGCTACATACAGATAGGTGATACACTTTGAAAAATAAAACTTTGTCAAAAAAAAAATTCCTGCCTGTTCTCAGGTCAACTCCAGGTAAATTTTTATCTTAATTTTTGTCTTGGTGCGAGTGTGCCAGGAGAACACAAAGTGGGTGCCCTTCTTTTGGGTAAAACTTTGTGTTCTCCTTTAATTTGTACACTTTTTGCCATTATGAAACATCATTTTAGATGTTTGTAGCATAATGCAATGTACAGCATTGTGATAAAAAGTAAAAATACAATTCTCTATTTCAGGGTTCTTACACAAGTGTAGAGAGTATGGGATTTAATTTTATAAATTTTCAGGTCTGAAAAAGTATGGAAAATGGAAACAAATGTATGTTGTTAAACTGTATTTAAATGTTTATTTGATGTTGAAGAATGTCAGTGAGGCCACGTCTTTTGGAACATCTCTTGTGTAACTCCAGGGATTTGAGAGATGAAAACAGTTCTGTAGTTCAACTATTCATGTGCAACTTAAAATAAAACAGTCATGCACTGAATTTATCTGGGTTTGGTCTTTGGTCTACATCACCTTGCTATAATCTTCTGGAAATTATTTGGTGACATAATGGCATACATATTCAGAATAATGAAAACAAGCTATTAATTCCATCACTTATTTACATGATACACATCTATTTACTTAAATATCACAGGTTATTTGGATTTTTTTAACCACGACATCTAGAAATTGGGGTCTGCAAAAAAGTATGGAATTTAGAAATTTCATATGTGTAGGAACCCTGGTATATGTATTTTACCTCAGTGTTAAGATACTGTCTTGGGAAAAAATTAAAAATAACCCTTACAAGAGCTTGGAAAGTGCTTGAATTCAACCTTGAAAGATGTGTACAAACCCTGCACAGTGTGTGTTTGTGTGCTCACATGCGGTGTTTTCTCCAGGTTCATCCAGTGTGTTCAAAATAGTCAAGATGATCATGGAGAGGAACTTCCAGCCCGTCATCATATTCAGCTTCAGTAAAAAAGAGTGTGAGGCCTACGCTCTGCAGGTGGCCAAACTGGACTTCAACAGAGGTACGTGCTGTTCTCAGCTCACATCTATCTGTGTATCTGTAACTGCGCAGGTAATTGCAACAGTCTGGGAGGCTTCACCAAATACTTGATACAGGGTTTACATCAGAGAAAAGCATTTCGAGTTGTTTTTGGCTTCAGCTGACACCCGGCCTTTCATTCTTCCTTTTTTGTTGTTTTTACTGAGCTCAGGGCTTTTATCATCACTGTTGTGCAAGTGACTTCCAAACTGTAATCCATTACAGACTACTTGTTACTGTCACGTAAAAGTAATTCCTTACAGTATTACTGCCTCAGAGTTGTAATGCGTTATATGACTGCTGTATTACTAGTTACATACAGACTCATTATAAATGGCACATGTGCAGTAGAGAGGATACAAGGGATAGGAGAGCCTTGGGACGCATACATGTACGCCCCATGCAGGGTTAGGGTTAGTGATGAGCCTACGTCCATTTGGTCAATTTGCCATCTTCACCCATTGGCTGAACACCAACAGGAAACAGAACTCTACAGATGCATTTTTTATTTAACCCTTTAACTACTTGCTTGACAATATGGTTTATCACATTTTGAGTCACTATATTTCAATCAGTGGAGTACCTAACTGATCTGAACCTAACTGAGCCAAGGAAGGTGAAAATTTAAATTTCTAATTTAAGTTTTTTGTGGGATCATATAATTATATTCAGGAAGGCTCTTATACTATGATATGCCAAAAAAGTATTCATATCTTTCATATTTTCACCAAAAACAGTCCAAATGTCTTTAGTGAT
>JAPTGZ010000005.1:60179239-60201668 GCA_029814645.1 Fowleria isostigma
ATCGGGATATATCGTATCGTGACACATGTATCGTGATACGTATCGTATCGCCAGATTCTTGCCAATTCACACCCCTAGCAGAAACAATGTTCACATGAGATTAAAATGTAAAAATATCACATATTTATTTTGGTAGAAATCAAATGTGTTTAAACCAACATTAAACAAAGTAATGCGAATGTAAGAACAATACAACCACATGGAAACAAATCCACAGTGCAAGTATTTAAGTATCACTGTGAGTTTTCAAAGTGTGGTAATCGATCACAGTTTTCATGATAATTAGAATTGAAACATTAATACTAACCATTGGAAATTTTGCCAAGGTTTATTGTTATAAATGTGGGCGGCTGTGGTGCAGTTGGTAGAGCAGGTCGCCCAATGATGGAAGGGTCAGTGGTTTGAATCCCGCCTCCAACTGTCTATATGCTGAAGTGTCCTTGGGCAAGACACTGAACCCTAAATTGCTCCCAGTGAGGCCTGGTAGTGCCTTGCATGGCAGCAGCCGCCCACTGGTGTGTGAGTGTGTGCATGAATGGGTGAATGTGAGGCTTGTATTGTAAAGTGCTTTGGGTGCCATTAATGTGCGGAAAAGCATATAATAATAAGTACTGACCATTTATCATTTATTGTTATACCCATAATCGTCACATCCCAACCTTCAACCAATCATAATTTTTTGGAATGCACCCATACCGATACCAGTATCGGCTATAGATCCGATACTGAGCGCATGTACTTCTACTCATACTAACATTCACCTCATAGTGCAGCAGGTACGTAGCGGAAGAGTAATGTGAGCAGTTTGTTGATTTTTTTCAAAATAAACGACAGTAACAAAAGTAACACTGAACTGTAAGTTACGTTAAAGGCTCTTGTCCATTGTCTGCGTACATTCCTTTTGTACTTCTGTTTTCTGGAAGTCTGCGGATGCATACCCAGAGCTATATAAAGATCGTATTATCTTATATATAAGGCTCTGTGTGTACCCAGATAGTGAAGCAGTACTACCAGGACCCGTGGAGGTAGTGGATCTTTTCAAAAAGCGACTGTGTGAGTTTGTGAAACCACTGACATATTAATGACAACTACCCTAATCAATATCAACATTAAAATCTAAATTAGTATTACCCCCTCTGTCATTGCCATGTTTGTTATTATTGATTTTCTTCTTCTCAAAAAACTTTACTCTTCCTCCTGATATTTGGCAAGCATAGTTAATTAAGAGTTGCGCCCTCTGGTGGATTGATTGAGAAACGCTCATTCCAACACATTAGATGTCAGTAGCAGCATTTTGTTAGTCATAATGATGATGACAATAAATTACATTTTCAAAACTCAAAACTGTAATGGTACTAAGTACTCATATCAGTACTCGGTATTAGCAAGTAATCAAATGTAAGTACTTGTACTTGCTCTGGAAAAAAGTGGTGTCGGTGCACCCCTAAATATGAGTTTTAAGTGGTAATTACAGCTGTCAATCACATTTAACCACCACCTGTTGAAAAATTTCTAATAGTGGGTGTTTTCAAAGAGCGGATCCAGAACTTTTACTTCCTCTCGGAGCAGCTTTAAGATGTTTCACTCTTACCTACTGTGTTTAATGTTAAGGAACTGTGTTAATACCCCCCTTTTTTGAAGGGACAAAACAAAGCCTGGGTATTATTTAGGACTTCTGTGTGTTTACAGCCACAGTGGAGGAGGTTGGGGGTACTCGGATGCTTGAAATCACCAACTTTACCACTAGATGCCTCTGTCGCCACAACAAATTAGCTGCTAGAATAGTTTCTAATACAAATTACTGCAGAAGCATAGCTCTTTAAACTATTTTTTCCTCCATTAAATAAGTTTTATGATAAATTGTGTTCTCCATTCATGACATAAGCCTGCATTTTTAATTAAATATTTTCATCTTTTGTGATTGAGTGACTGTTTTTCATTATTAACTCTTATGTCCTTTGTCACAGAAGTCATTTGTTATTAAAAATAAATACAAGCCCTCCAACTAAGTGGAATTCCAAGTTTCTGAGTAATGTAGGAACATAACAAGGACATTTTCCCAGAATAGTCTTATGAATAAAAAAAGACCTGTGACTAAGTTTCCACATGGACATAGAGGGACAGAGATCACCAACCAGCCACTGAAAACAAGTAATGTGATTAGCACGATGATATGACACAGCGTTGGTGGCAAAATAGACCTGCACTTCCAAAAACATCTGCTTATGGTCCAGTACTTAAAACACTTGTGTTGTATGAGCCAACCATTTTCTATTTCTGTTTAAACTTCAGCTTGAATCATAGACTGCTGCTTAAAACAAACAAATCTGAAGAAAACTGAATGTTTTGGAAGCCCAAACTAGAAATGAAATTACAGAAAATTACTGCAAGCAATTTCCCCCTAAATCTATCCCATCATCTCATAAAATCAGTGACTTCATGTAGAGAGAAGGTCTGTTTGAAAATGTAGAAATCAGTGAAGTCACACAGACACAGTGACGAGTCCAGGAATCGTAAAAGCTCTTTTGCTTGTATTCTAAATACTTCCTATACGATTTGTTTGTTCCAGATGAGGAGAAACGTCTGGTGGAGGAAGTGTTCAACAACGCAGTGGACTGTCTCTCAGATGAAGACAAGAAACTCCCTCAGGTGAACACCGCACACACAGATGGCTTCTGCTGCCTCCATCATCACTCATTTATCCATATAGTGTTTATTATATGGGGTGTTAGAAAACCTTTAAAGTCTTGAATTTATAAATCTGCATTTAATACCTTTTAAAAGACCAGAGTCTGTTTTGATTTAAATCAGAGTTTGCACATTTGTATTCACACCTAAAAGAAAGGCCAGACTTTCTGGGGAAATGAACTCTGGTCTGTTTCAAATGGACCAAATGAAGTAGATGTGAATAAACCCACAGACAGACTTTGTCATTTCAGATTTTATATCAAACATTCAATTTCCATGCTGTTGGCTCAGGGAGCAGCAATAAATAAAACAAGTGCTATATATTAGAGCTGCACAATATTGATTAAAAACTGACATTGCAATTTTTTTTTAACCCTGCAATACATATTGCAATATGAGAAAATACTCATGAGGATATAATAGCTGTGTGGTGTAGATGTAAATGGTCAAACAAATTAGATGTGTTACTTCGCGTTGTGGCAACGTGCACGACACTGTCGACACAGAACATGTGTTTTAATATCATCCTTTGTAGCTGAAATAATTCCAGATAAATTATGTTGCTTTTCTTTTTGGCACCAAGTCTTTGTTTTCTGTAATTTTCTCTTATTCGTCGTTAATTTTTCAATATTGTTACCAGCGACTCACTCCATGTGTGGGGGGTGTGGTCTGCTTCGGCAAACTGATTAAGAACTATTGTGATTGGTGTGCACAGTGTGTGTGTCAGGTACCCTTGAAATTAGACAAAAACAAAATTGACAGTACTCTTGTTTTTGTATTTTTGTGTTTTGTTGGGTTTTTTGTGTATGCTTTGTTTTCTTTAACATTTGATTTCATATTTTTATTTTTCTATTTTCTTTTAATTCCAGCCTGTTGCATCACTGTAAAAGGATCAATGGGTAAAAAGAAAGGAAAAAAACAATAAAAAGTGAATTATAAAAAGAAACTAGAAGAGAACACTTTGAATTCATTTACCTCCCACATCACAGGACCTGCGATGTGACTATTGCACACGCGTACATTGTGATGACAATGCTCAAACGATATATTATGCAGCTCTACTATATATATACAGGACAGAATAAATATAAATGCTATGGTTTTCTGATTTAAAAAAAACTATTTTCAGTGGTGGATATGATGTGGCACTATATAAATAAAATTTGATTGATTTGACACATCCTGTGATGTTATTAACGGACACCAGAGCTTCCACCTTATAAAACATCTCATTTTCTACCAAGAGAGGACGGTTAAATGACTGGTCATCATGTTAACTCTGCTCCTGTTTCTAAACCCTGCTGTGATGAGTCACATCATGAACAGCAGTGGCGTTGAGGTCATACTTGTTAGTGGGTAGACCGCTGTGACATGAGTCCTGGCAGACCCCACCACAGATCACACTTTTCCACTATGAGGCTTGGATTGTTTCCTCAGACACCGTTACCAACACTACACACAGACTGCACTTTCAAAACACACAAGCACTTTTTTTTTTTTTTTAATCTTATGTAACATGTTTTTAAATGTATTGTTGTCACTAATCGTTCTGGTGTTGATTGGGGGTTTTTTTGCAGGTGGAGCATGTGCTGCCGCTGCTGAGGAGAGGAATCGGGATCCATCATGGTGGTCTTCTTCCTATTCTGAAAGAGACCATTGAGATTCTTTTCTCTGAAGGTCTACTGAAGGTACAGCGGTGTCTGCTTCTCATGCCTTGTGTAAAACATCAGAACAAGAAAATAAAAAAAAAACGCTCATGAACAGCAGCTTAGATATATATTTTTTAACTTTGCAATCTCTCCGGCGCTGCATTCAAATGACTGTAACTCCTGAACCGTTGATGCTATCCACAAAATTCAAATGAAATCAAAAAACTGAGATCTTGAGCTTTCTAACACTATATAACACTTTACGGCAACAATGTGGCACTATTACAAGTAGAAAGGAACACAGGCTAAAGATCATGTGGAAATAACAAAAAATATGACATAATATGGATACTGAATGTTCAAGACCAAAAAGCATGTTTGCGCACATGGGAAATAGTTGAAATTTGTATTCTTGCAATTTCAAAAAAGTTTTATTATGGACATTACAGTTTCTGATCATTAATATGCTAAAAACTTCAAGTCCATTTTTGTTTCTTAGTAAAACACAGTTTTAAGCATTTATTATTTATAATGGGCAAAAGAATTGGAAAAAAAAAAGACATTTTCTGATACTTTTATTGCAAAGAAAACATGAAGACACCTAGGCGGCCTGTTACAATATCAGTCCTTAAAGGGTTAAAGTCAGCAACCAATTTAAAAACACAGACATTTTCCAAAGGATTCCCTCTGTCTTGTCAGTAAAATGGTATAAAACTGAGTACTGAGATGAGTTCTGGTATTTTCAGCTCTGATTAAAGCGTTTTCCAGGCTCTCTTCCCCATTTCAGTTCAAACCATGGGAACCTTTAGATAATAATTATCACATGTCCTTGGGTCATAATGGCTATTGGTTAAAAAAAAAAAAAAACTGAGTAGATGATGGCCGAGTTCTTGGTTCCAGTACTTCAGCCTTGCCTTGCTCCTCTACAGTTGACAGTTGAGTTTTACTTTGATTGGATTGCCTGTGCTACACATTGATATTTGTTTGCCCATCTTTAAGAAGTCTAAATTCAGTTTTAGTTATTCGAGACATTTGAAAATACTTTATCAATAGCTATATTTTCAGTAAATAGGATGCAAAATTTAACAAAGTGGCATAAAGATAAACAAAGAATCTGCAAATTCTGTGTGTTTATGTTGGTACATGGACTGAATGTGTCTCCCTTTTAAGTGCATTAACAAAGATTAATGGTAGCAGGAATAAATTATATTTTGTTTTGTGAATTGAGAGGTTTACTTTGAAAAAACACAATTCAGATGTTACAGATCGTTTAACCTTTATAATAAATAGTGATGAATTGCTTGACACCACAAAACCATGTCTGTGTGTTTAAGGGTTAAACCACTGGTAAATGTGTTACTGTTAATCCACTGTTAATGTGGGTTTAACCTGTTGGTTAAACAGAAATAAACCTAATTGACTGTAAACACTAATTTCCTTTGTGAAACCTGCCTTTGAATGAGAACACTGTTTAGTACAAAATTACGCATCATCATGGTTACCTGCAATGATAAAAGATGATTTATGCAAACTTTGCTTTACATTTGGTTAAAAGTTATCTTGGGGGAAAAAAAAGCTATTTTGAAAAGCATTAACTGTGAATGTGTTTCCTGTTTTCACTGTTCCACTAGGGCATGGGTGTCAAACATATGGCCTGGGGGCCAAAACTGGACCGATAAAGGGTCCAGTGTGGGATGAATTTGTGAAATGCAAAAATTACACTGATCTAAAGTGGGTCAGACTAGTAAAACACTATTATAATTATCTATAAATAATACCAACTCCAAATTCTTTTCCTTAAGTGTAAAAAAGTAAAATTTCATGAAAATGCTTATATTTACAAACTACCCTTTCACATAAAATATAACCTGAACAAATATGAACAACATGAAATGACTTAAGAGAAATAAGTGCAATTTGACCAATATTCTGCCTGTTGCTAAATGTTTTGTGTATTTGTAGATCCACTGTGATCTGTAAGTTGTAATGCACATGTGGAAATGAGAAGCTAAGACATATTAATTTAATTTATTTATTTATTTTGAGGGGACATTGCATATTAATGAACATATACATGTAAATATGCCAGATTCTACCCACAGGCTAATTTCCATCTGTTGTCCCTCCAACCACCACCGAACACCCATACGCATTCATACACTGGTATGAGTAGACACACTGGAGACAAGGCGGTTAAAATTGCACTTGCTGGTATTTTTCTTAATAAATTTCAGGTTTTTTATGGTTGATCATGTTATTCATATTTTTTTAAAAGATAGTTTGTTGTCCAGGACAACAGATAGAAATTAGCTGCTCTGCTAAATCTGGTGCACACATATTGTTCTTGTAACGCCTTGTAAATGCCTATAATTACATAAATAATACAAATCCAAAATAAACATTTTCATTGTATGATTTTTATTTTTTTCATTCCAAAACAGAAAGGTTTGAACTTGACATTATTTATATAGAATTATGTTATTGTTTTACTGGTCCAGCCCCTTTCAGATCATACTGGGAGGATGTGGCCCTTGAACTAAATAAGTTGGACACCCCTGCACTAGAGAATCCTGAGTTTGACCAGCTGCATATGTACCATGACTCTTTGTTTTGTTCTCAGGCCCTTTTTGCCACAGAGACATTTGCCATGGGAATCAACATGCCCGCTCGCACTGTCCTCTTCACCAGTGCACGGAAGTTTGATGGCAAGAATCACCGCTTTGTGAGAGCAAACGCACACACATACATGCACATGCAAAATGTCCTGAGACCAGTACTGCATTTGTTTCCCTTAAATATTCAGATTTCCACATAAAAGTAGAAAGAAGGTTTTTTTTTTTCCGGGTTGCTATTTTAGTCCAGTAAACATCCAGTAGTAGCTTATTTTACTGTACTTTGAGGGAAACCAGTGAAATAGTAACACTGTGGAGCAGAGTGGGCTCTTTAAATCAACAGCGCTGGTCTGTGGGGAGTGTGGAGCTGTCACCCACTGCACTGCTGCTGCTGCTGTGAGGCCTTTATAAGGTCTTGAAGCCCTGCAGGCTCTCAACGCCACATAAACAGCCACGTATTGTTTATAAGAGCCGAGCGTTGTGTGTGCGTGTACATGTGTGCGGACCTGCCGCCTCTTAGAAGCACCCTTTATCTTCACTTCAAGCACATGCATTTCCAGCTTGCTCATACACACACAGTTGAAGAGATTGCAATAAGAAGGAAACTGCCCTCCAAGAGCTTCATCAGGAACATCTGGTGCATGCGACGATGCCAAAGCTCCACGCAGGCACTGAAACACACACCATTCTCATTCCTCAAACACACTGTGATTCACATCAAGAGCCCGTCCCGAGTGACGATCACATCATTTCAACACCATAGTAATCTTATCTGCTTTCCTTTGTGTTTTTATTGCTTAAAAAAAACCAATAGGGATCGGGAGTTTAATCAGAGCCACGTGTTTAGAGATTAGGCTTTTGTGGAAAACTGGTTCAGTCCCCTCATAGAAGACAGTTGCATCATGTAGATTTCTGGGTTAGATTAGGTATAAATACCACATCCATTTCCAAAAACATTGGTTATTTTCTCCATTGTGTGCGCATCATGGTCTACCTCTGCTTGCCTTCAGATGTTTTCAGGCTCTGATGGTTTAAAAAAAAAAACATAATAGAGCAAATCAGGCTGTTGCTTTATTTAGAGTTTTTACTAGAATAACATTCATGCAAAATGGTACAAGTAAAGGAGCAGCGTCTAACGAGTTGTGTTGTTTTTTCATGTTTTGTATGTTTTCATATGGTCTAGATTACATCAGGTGAGTACATCCAGATGTCTGGCCGCGCTGGAAGGAGAGGAATGGACGACAGAGGAATAGTTATTTTCATGGTGGACGAGAAAATGAGTCCAGCTGTGGGCAAACAGCTACTTAAGGTACTGGGACTCAGTATATGAAGACCGGTTCTACTGCAACAAGTACAGAATACATCCATCCATACACCCATACACTCATACACTCACCCATCCATCCATCCCCCCACCCACCCATCCATCCTCTTCTTCCTCAGAATACACTGCCTGGACAAAAAAAAAAAAAAAAAAGTCACTACCAAAATAAACAATAAACAAAGATCACTCACTTCAGTATTTTGTTGGACTGGCTTTAGCTTTGATTATGGCATGCATTCATTGTGGCATTTTTTTGATAAGGCCCTGCAATGTCACAAGATTTATTTCCATTCAGTGCTGCATTAATTTTTCACAAAGATCTTGTATTGATGATGGGAGTCTAACCACTCTCAAAGTCTTCTCCAGCACATCCCACAGGTTCTCTGTTGGGTTAAGGTCTGGACTCTAGTGGCCAATCCATGTGTGAAAATGATGTGTCATACTCCCTGAACCATTTTGAGCCCGATAAATCCTGACATTGTCATTTTAGAATTTGCCCATGCCATCAAGGACGAAAAAAATCCATAGATGGAATAATGTGGTCATTCAGTTTATTCAGATGAGCTGACCTCATTCTTCATACACATAATGTTGAACTTAGACCTGACCGACTGAATCAACCCCAGATCATAGCACCGCCCCCACAGGCTTGTACTGTAGGCACTAGGCATGATGAGTAAATCACTTCATCTGTCTGTCCTCTTACCCTGATGCACCATCACTCTGGAACAGGGTCAATCTGGACTCCTCAGACCACATGACCTCCTTCCATTGCTCCGGTGTCCAATCTTTATGCTCCCTAGCAAATTGAAGCCTTTTTTTTGGTTAGCCTCATTGATTAGTAGGTTTTATTCTCGGCCCACACCACATGGTATTGTCATCCATCCGTCTGTATGTGCAAAAACTTTGGCATGGACTGAAGGCTGAAGGTTTTCAACTGCGGGTGTGTTTGTTCTTGAGGCTACACAACTGTTCAGTCCCATTCCCTTGAGTTTCCTTTGCATTGTGCATATAGAAATGCTCATACTTTCACTATTAAATATGAGGTCTACTTTTCTTAGATTTGATTTCACCAAACGTTTAAACAGGTCATATATTGCTAAACCTACTTTTATTAGTTTTTGATTCATTTATTTGTGTATTTGGATCCTAATAGTTCCATATAGTTTGAATGTGAACCCTCCAGGTGCTGCAGAGCTATCTGTAGATTCATTTTGGAAAAAAACTTAGTGGATTTCTACAACCCGTTTTAATTCCTTAATTTGTTACGTCTATAATTAGTTATGTCACGACATTTGCACATGTAAGGTCAAGACTTCCGACAAACATTTTTCAACAGCAGCGGTTGTAGTCCATATTAAAAATATGTCCAAACTTGGATACGATTACCTAAATTGTTCAATTGTTGGTTGTATTAACGAATACAAGTGGCTGAACGGGACAGTAGTAGTACAGTCAACAACCTGGAGGGAGTGGGGTGTGAAGTGGCACATTTGCATTTAAAGGGCCAGCGCTCAAAACAACTGTTCTGGTGTCATTACTCAGAAATAGGGTTGAAGATGGACCTGTGGAGTTGAATTAGTGAAGAATTCAGACCCAAGCATAGCATTTAAAGTTTATGTAGGCCACAGGGAAATGTTCTAAAATGAATAACATTTAAAAAAAGCTAAATATCCTCCATCAATCCAATTTTTTTTTTTTTTAACCACATTTTTTCCTCAAAGATGATGGTTCCCCCCTATCCTTCCAATTTTTAATAATGTTCTAACCCAATTATAGTAGTTTCTGCAATCTCCTTAGATGTTTTCTCTATTTGATGCATGCCAATGACCGGCCCCTTCTCAGATTAACATCTTTTCCATGATCATGGTATGTGTCTTTCAGCATGGTTGTTTAAGCAATGAGAACCTACCCATTGCATTAGTTGGGGTTAAATAACTTGTTGCCAGCTGAAAGATAATCGCCCATGCAGTAATTATTTAATAGGAGGTGTGTCCCTATTTGCTGAGTTAAATCCAGGTGGTGGCTCCTTTTTTTTTTGTCCAGGCAGTGTTGATCTCTGAATGTGGCTGCGAGTCATGTGTCAGCCTCTTCGCCGCTGTCTACACGTTCTTCTGTTGTAATAAACGTCTCACTATCCCATCACTGAAACATATTTCCCTGCTGTCTTGTTTGAACCATTGAGTGGAAACTGTCAGAACAGAAGTGACTCTTAAAGCTATTTTCTCTACTGGGAAAAATTTGGTCCTTGATCAAACTGTGACACCACACAGTCACAGGGAGGCCAAATGTGTCTTTGTTTTGACACATTTATATGTGCGCCGCTATAAATAATGTTGTTGCAAACCTTTTGAAAGTGGCTCATAAAAAGCATGTTGATTCCATCCCAGCGCTCTGCTTCCAAGCTGTTATGCACACATCTGTAGTTCTGCACTGAGCATAAATTAAATTTAGACAATGTTCCTACTTACCTCCCGATAATTAACAATACTGCAATTTAATGTTTCAAACGAGAGATATTAATAAGAGCTGATTCGGTTTAATAACTGTAATTTCATCCATGTTTTGTGTTCTTTTTTTTTTTTTTCCTGTTCAGGGTTCTGCAGATCCTTTAAATAGTGCCTTCCATCTGACCTACAACATGGTGCTCAACCTGCTGCGTGTGGAGGAGATCAACCCTGAGTACATGTTAGAGAAGTCTTTCTACCAGTTCCAGCACTACAGGGCTTTACCCGGCGTAGTGGAAAGTAAGACTATTTCTATATGATCCTGCATGAGATATTAACTGCTCATTTAATCTGTTTTTAAATCTGGGGCTATCTGCATCGTAGGTGCCTTTGGTTTATGGATCAGATAAGTACATACTGAAGGGCTGTTTCCTGCAGAGCCTACATCCCCTTGTCTACTAATGAAAACCATAGCCTTTACAGGAACTCTGTTAACAGGCATCTGGGGTTTTTTGCTTTCAAAACTGAGTTCCTGTTTTATTAGTTTGTTTTTTTAATCATCATTTATTAATTGCTTGTTATAATTTCCCACTGATGTGTACATGTTAGGCTCATACAGATATTTACACACTTTTGTTCATATTTTTTCATGTGTACTGTAGGCTCATTTTTCAAGTCTACATCTCTGATGTATGTGTTTCCTCAACAGTGAGTGGAAATATATATTTATTTATATACACATATATATATATATATTATAATGTAAAAAATACACTTTATTACCAGAAGTATTGTCTCACCTGTCTTGACACATATGAACTTAAGTGACATCCCATTCTTAATCCATAGGTTTATTAATATTATGTGGGTCCACCCTTTGCAGCTGGAACAGCTTCAACTCTTTTGGGAAGGCTTTCCACAAGGTTTAGGAGTGTGTTTATGAGAATTTTGGACATTCCTCCAGAAATGCATTTGTGAAATCACACACTGATGTTGGAGCAGAAGGTCTGGCTCTCAATCTCCACTCTAATTCATTCTAAAGGTGTTCTATGGGGTTGAGGTCTGGACTTTGTTCAGGCCAGTCAAGTTAATCCACACCAAACTCTCTCATCCATGTCTTACGGACATGACTTTGTGCACTGGTGCACAGTCATGTCGGAACAGGAAGGGGACATCCAAACTGATCCCTCAAAATTGGGAGCATGGAATTGTTGAGAGCCAGGCCTTCTGATTCAACATCAGTGTGTGATCTTACAAATGTGCTTCTGGAGGAGTGGTCCAAATTTCCATAAACACGCTCCTAAACCTGATATGCTTTATCAGATAACAGCAGTAATATGATTATAACGCCTGGATTTCCCCCAGTACTCCAATGTCTTCCTGCATGTATACAGATTAAACTGATTTATTTTATTCTTTTACATCTGTGCATGTATAAACATAAAGTAGAGAATGGAAGGTACCCAAACCTGAGTGGAAGACAATAACAGGAAGTTTAAATCTACCATTAGCACATATGTACGTAGTCCAAAAGAAATCCAATAATAGACTGGATCATCTAAACCAGGGTGTATTGATTATCACATTTCTTAAGTGCATGTAAAATTTTTAGATCTGATTATAACAATTATCCGATTACTCCTAGTTATTGGACTTTTATGGTCATGCAAACAGGCTCATCTTTTGTTTTTGTTTTGTGCAGAAATCAAGAAGTTGGAAGAGCAGTATCACAGTATTGAGATCCCCAATGAAGAGAGCGTTGTTACCTACTTTAAAATCAGGCAGCAGCTGGCCAAGCTGGGTAAAGACATCCAGGAGTTCATCCACAAACCCAAACACTGCCTGCCCTTCCTACAGCCCGGGCGACTTGTCAAGGTACGTTTTCACACCAAAAGCTGTTTCACACCAGAGTGATCCAGAAATATGGAAAATCCACTCAGTAATATATCAACATAATGATAATGGAGTTGAGCAGTAGTCTACAGTGAGCATGTTCCACAGCAGTTCTATCTGAAAGAACATCTGAATCACAGTAATATTAGGTATTTTCAGATCAATGAGCAACAATTTGTTTTTTCACAGTTTCCTTAAAAAGTATTTAAAGTCTAGAATTTACAAATCTGCATTTAATACCTTAAGTCTTTAAAAGGTAATAAATTTGATGGTAGGTCTTAACTTACATTGCCATAAATTTGTTTGCTGGATTCTATTTAAATGTGTCTGGGAAATGTCCAACTAGAAAGAATATAACAGTAGTTGACTCACCTCCACCCAACAATTTGTATTGACATTAGGAGTAATTATTGATAATTTGCAGATGAGAAATGACTTGGAATGGTGGGAATCAAAGTATTAGACTAAATACATTTTCCTAAATTCTAGGAGTCAGTTTTTGCCAGTATTGGTCATGAAATGGACATTAAATTCTGTTCCATTTAGTCTGAAAAGGTCTTACATTTAACTTGTAGAAACCTGTAGGAACCCTGTTTTTGTTTAAACTGCCTTTTGTTAAAGAGAATATATATTGAGATCTGTCTCCGCATTTTTTTCAGAATTATGTAGAAGTACACATGAGACCGTTTAATTATAATTACTGGGATGGAAATCTCCACTGTGTGTGATACCGCTTTAACACAACAGTAATTGTAGATTTCCATTTGTGTCATTTAAAGGCTCTTTGTTGTCGTTACAGGTGAAAAATGAAGACGCTGACTTTGGCTGGGGAGTGGTCGTAAACTTTTGCAAGAAGGCTAACGTGAAGGTACGCTGTTGTCACATTGTTAAAAATAAGCGGTTCCATCTGTATGCGGCTGTGACTAAGATGTTTTTTCCTTTATAGTCGGGTGCAGACTCTGAGCCGCTGTACGTGGTGGAGGTTTTGGTTCACTGCAGCAAGGAGAGTGTGAAAGACGCTGCGACAGAGGCTGCAAAACCTGCCGTTCCAGGAGAGACTGGAGAGATGCAAGTGGGTCCAACATACAGGAGTGGAAAAAAGTTTTCAAATACTATTAAAATTTTACACAGTCTCAAATATTATCTTGAAATATTTGCAGGAAAAATATGTTTTGTGTTTTAAAATGTGTGGCTGCGTCAGACAGACACAAACAGATGTAAATGATTATATTTTGTTTATTGTTAACAAGACAAAAAACACAAATCTAAACTCTTTAGTTTCAACATGTCCTTGATGTGTTTCAGTTATTTGTTGAAACATTAAGTTTTGACTTAAATGGAACTGAGCATGTGTAGGAGGAACGTGAGTTTAGAGAATGGAACAATACTGACAGACTTGAATGATTAAGAGTGATTGTTAATGTAATATGTAGCACAAATGCATAGGGTGTCCAAAAACTATAATATTCTGCAACTATAGCATACCATGCCATGCCATACCATCCACATAACATACTATACCCATGCCATACTCATACCATACCCTTACCATACCATACAATACCCATATTATACCATACCCATCCCATACCCATCCTATACCCTACCCTACCCATGCCATGCCATACCCATACCATATCCATACCCTATACCAATTGTAATAAGTTCAATGAAATGTAAAAGTTCCATCCAGTTCCTATATCGTACATAAAATCTACTATATATTCAAATAATAGCAGCTAAAATAAATCGGTAGAAACCCATCACTCACACACAGCCATACATTCTGTTGTTGCACTGATCCAATACATTCTGCACCTCAGATGTGTTTTTCTGTATTTGAGTGGGTGACGGCTGTTGGGTAAAACTGTTGTTAAATTTGTTGGTCCTTGTCTTTATTATTATGTATTTACAAATATTATTATTTCTTTTTTTTCTTTCTAAATCCATCTAAGATATGCATACACTGGGTAACTTTGATGTTTCAGATAAAACATGATAAGATGTAGAAATCCCTTTGGTCTTACGTCTAACATTGACTCTGGTACTAATGCTGTAGTGTCATCATTTCCCTCTATCCAGGTGGTCCCAGTGATGCTCCACCTCCTGACCTCCATCAGCTCAGTTCGACTTTACATCCCCAAAGATCTGCGGCCGTTTGACAACAGGCAGCTCATGCTCAAATCTATACAGGTAGAAAATACACTGGAACTGGAATGTCTGTTGCCAACACAAGAGAAAAAAGTCACCTTATATAGTTTTTTTTCCTCATAACCATTTGTCTTCAGGAGGTGCAGAAGCGTTTTCCAGATGGAGTTCCTCTGCTCGACCCCATAGACGACATGGGCATCAAAGACCCGGGACTGAAGAAGGTCATTCAGAAAGTGGAGGCCTTTGAGCATCGCATGTATTCACACCCCCTGCACACCGACCCCAACCTGGAATCAGTCTATTCCCTCTGTGAGAAGAAAGCTCTGGTGAGAAACTGACATTTTATGCTTAATTTAAATTTTATTTTTAATTTTACGTGAATATTTATATACAGGGTTAATATCACAGAGGACCCGCTCTATTTCAGATTACAGAGGTCTCCAGGCAGTACTAGAAAAGTCTTTAAGGATCACAAAAAGTGTGAATATACAACGTATACGAAGAGTTTCTTGAATAAAATGCTGTGGAATTCAGACCACATATACATTTCAGTGAAATAAACTACACTGATTATAAAATTTATTGGTTATAGTGAGTGTTTCTCAATCCTGATGCAAAAATCAATTGTAATTTCACATTTTCAAGCTGATATTTAAACAGAAATTTTGAAGCACAACCCTAAACTTTCTCGATCTGTGTCTCACCTTTTTCATCTCAGCTGTTTTTTGTCTGTAATAAAATTCACAAAATAGTGCAAACCTATCAGAAACTGAAATGACATGCATGAACATGGACTCAGTCTCACGGTTTTCCTTAGGTAGGCTGTTTTGTGACATACATGTATTTTGTATAATTTTAGCTCCATATTATTATAAACAAGTCATTGGAATATGTGATATGAATATAAAAATAAGTTTCATGCAATAATTGACAAAAATAAATATTGTGAATAATATAGAAAATTATATTACTAGTATTTGGAAAGTCTGGTTGCGTATTAATTTCTCTAAAAATATGTGGGAACCTGTGTTCTGCGTGGGAGAGTCCTTTGTTGTAGCGGTCATGGTGCCTTTGTTACTTAGAGATCATTGTTTTTATCTGTCCAATAATCTTCACAGACGTCTGTTTTTATATTCCTGGCAGTGCCGGCTCTTTGTCTTTTTAATGTCAAACAGGTCAGTTATGGCCTGATGTTCTCAGACAGACAAACACAGGAAGGAAGAAAGAAAGAACGCTGTTATTCCAGGGCATTACCCTGTCCTTTAGATCAGATAGAAAAAAAAAAAGCACATAAAGTACGTTTCAGATGCAAAAGAATGTCAAATGTTGACCTTCCCGAGGAACTTCCCTTCATGTCAAGTGGAAGTAAAGTGACATGTTAATAGACGATGGGTTAGTGCAGTCGAACATACAGCCCGCCAAAGGGTTAAATCTGGGCCATGGATGAATGTGTGAAATGCAAAAATTACACTTAAAATATTAATAATTTTAGTTCAGGTTCCACATTCAGACCATCTCAAGTGGGTCAGACCAGTAAAATACTGTCTTAATTATCTTTAAATATTGACAACAACAAATTCGACTTTCTTTTGGTGTAAAAAAATTACATTACATGAAAATGCTTATATTTACAAACTACTTTTTCACATGTAAACAAACTGGAACAGCCTGAACTGACTTAAGAATTAAGTGTAATTTGAACAGTATTCTGCCTGTTCCACTGTGATCTGTGTTGTAATGCACATGTACAAATGAGAACCTGAGGCACAATACTGTTAAAATTACACTTATTTATTTTTGTAACAGATTTTTCATGGTTCATATTATTCATATTTTTCAGTGAATAGTTTTTTGTAAATGTGAACATGTTCACCATTTAATTTTACTTTTTTTTCTCTAAAGCAGTGGTCTCAAACATGTGGCCCGTTTGCCAAATCTGGCCCGCCAAAGGTTCCAATCCGGCCCGCAGGATGAAATGCAAAAATTACACAGAGGACATTAACAGTCAAGGTTGTCAAAGTCATTTTAGCTCAGGTTCCATTAACAGACCAGCTGATCTACAGTAAAATAATGACAGAATAACCTATAAATAATGACAAGTACAAATTTTCATCTTGAAAAATTATGTGAAGAAAATTTAAGTGAAAAAAAAAATAACATTACGCTTTGAAAATATTTACATTCACAAACTATCTTTTCACAATAAAATACAAATAAATACATAAATAAAAACATATGAACCTGAAATGTACAATTTTAACAACATTATGCCTGTTACCATGTTTGAAAAGTACATGTATAAATAAGTTGAGGCATAATGTCAAAATTGCAGTAATTTTTCCAAATGAAATTTCATTTTCTTTCCAAAGTTATTCACATATTTTTTTGTAAAATGTATATATTTTCATACTTGTACTAAAACAAAGAGAAAAACTTGTAGTTGTCATTATTTATAGGTTATCATGTCATTATTTTACTGGTCAATTTGAGCTCAAATTGGGCTAAACGTGGCCCCTGAACCCATATGAGTTTGAGACCCCTGACCTAAAGCATTGAGAAAAGTTTGGAGTTGACTTCATTTATAGACTAGGATGTTATTATGTTACTGGAATCATACTGGGAGGATGTGGCCCCTGACCTAAAATGAGTTTGACCTCTGGATCAGTGGAATTCCTGTCCGGTGAGGTGGGATACATTACCTGACTGGAAAGAGTCTGGTGTGAATGTCAGCTCCCCCAGACACTATGCGCGGTGTTGGGGAAGTACGCCGTGGCAGACAGTTTGCATAAACATTTACATGTGTCTGTGGTCTCCTGTGTTTAAAATAATGGGCTGTAGAGTCAAGTGTAAACTAGATGACCTCATGTTAACTCTCTGCAGCCAATCTTCACTGACATTTCCCCAAATGAACTCAGCTTTTACAGCAGCGGCACTGACACCGCACCTACCGCTTTGTTAAACAGACCACGTAACCCACTCGTCCACCGTCACAGAAACACTGCGGACTTTGAAGCTTTAACACCGAGTGAGCACCAGACTGAATGGGCTTTGTGTTCACGGGTCTGAGTGTTCAGTTGGACAGGTTACAAGGTTCATACTCCAAGATGTTTTATTGTCAATTCACCAGATGAAGAGCACATACAGAGGAATGAGATGATGTTTCTCACCTTCATGTTAACCCTTTAACCCTGGTGGTCAGACTCCTGAATGTATGATTTATATAGATATTCATGAAAATTAAAGAGAATAGAGAGATGCCACCACCATTACACACCGCCTGTGGAATGAGGGGCTGTAAAAATAGACTGTTTGGGATTGTTTTTGTTTTTGTTTTTTTTAGTTTTCTTTGTCATGTTTTGTTTTTACCGTTTGCAGTGATGTAACTTGCCTTAATGTTTGTTTTTTACCAAGTTTTGACAACGCTGTCTGTTTTTTTTTCTCTGTCTCTCTCCCTCTCTCCCTAATGTAAAGAGTCATGACATAACTTTTGTTTTGATGTGATGCTATATTTATTTTATTTTATTTAACCTTTATTTAATCAGGTAAGTCAGTTGAGAACTGATATCTCATTTACAGCGACAACCTGGCCAAGAGGCAGCACACAAAGAGTTCAGTTTGTTTGATTAACGGAGGATGCAGTGATTGAACTGTGCTCACTGTCGTCAGGTCTTTACTAAACCTTTTCGATGTTGTGGTTTAGATCGCGGCAGACATCCGAACGGCCAAGCGGGAGCTGAAGAAGGCTCGGACCGTGCTGCAGATGGACAAACTCAAGTGCAGAAAGAGAGTCCTGCGACGTCTCGGCTTCGCCAGCCCCTCAGACGTCATCGAGATGAAAGGACGTGTCGCCTGTGAGATCAGCAGGTAGGATGGGACAACACACACACACACACACACACACACACACACAGGCTGTAAGTCAGATCAACACTCATTGTGCTCTGCTCTGTCTCTTCTTTAACGTGTTTAATCTTCTCAGTGCCGATGAGCTGCTGTTGACAGAGATGGTCTTCAACGGCCTCTTCAACGACCTGACTGTGGAACAGGCCACCGCCCTGTTGTCCTGCTTTGTCTTCCAAGAGAACGTATGAACAAATACACACAAAAACATACTTAATTCTCTGCACAAACAGTTATTAAGCTTTCATCAGCAGTGAAATAAACGATTCCCACACATTCGAGCTGCGTTTGCGTTCTTGGAGCCGTTCCACACGCTGCAACCAAAACACAAATTCCGAAGTTGATGTGTGTTTGCGTTGCTTAATGAAGCCTGTTCCCTCAATCAGACAATTCAGCATCAGATGGTTTAGAGAAGGGTACTTTGGCTCCACACCAGGTCACACCCCACAGAGCATGTTTATGTCTCAACTCAGGAATGAAACGCTCTGCAGCCGAGTTCAAGACGGGCAGCTGTCATGTGTCCACAGCACTCACTACGCCACTCTGGTGTGTGTGTGTGTGTGTGTGTGTGTGTGTGTGTGTGTGTGTGTACAGCTGTCCACTGTCATTAGGGAGCAACTGTTGCTAGTTTAGCTCAGGTTAGCTTTCCACCCCAGGCGACCCTTCCAATCTGTATGATTTCAGAGCCCACTGACTCATTCTTTATGGAATTTTGTTTACTGTATCTGGAGTTCTGAAAACAGAAGTCCAACGGCCCCCACAGTGGACACCCCACTGTGACAAACAGCTCTGAAAACTGGCACTCACTGCTGGATGAAGTTGTTTTATGTGTTTGTTAGTCAGGCTTTTACATATTCCCAACAGTTTGTGTTCATTTTAGACCACATTTAGAATCAGAATCAGAATCCTTTGTTAATCCAGGGGAAAATGACTGGGTGTTACAGTATATTCAGTATCATAAAAAGTACCAGAAAAGAGAGATAATATACATAAAAAACAGGAAATAAAGGAGCTGCCTTAAGTTTAGGAAGTAGTGGGGCTGTACATAGAGCCCATTCAACATGTCCAAATACTTTCACCTATGTGTAGGGATGAGAATCAAGACCCGGTTCTTTTTGAATAGTTCAATTTCTTGAAATCGCTTGTCTGCCTGCTTAATGATTCTGCCTTGTTGTGCATACGTGATAACGTCATGTACACTGCATTGTTTGGTTCAAAACATAGCCGCCATGGCGTACAGACAGAAACACTCCAAAGTATGGCTGTATTTTATTCTATTCATTTATTTATTTTAAATTTATGATACAGTATGCTGTATTTTTGGTGTACAGACGACACCAGGTTCACTAGTAACACTGTCAAAGCTCCCATTTGTTCAAAGGGGGAAATCCTTCCAATATGAGAAAAACATGTGTCCACAGCAGGACATTCATCCGCAGGAATGTCACATGCAACGCTTGTGCACAACAGCCCTCTGGTACCGGGCTCCACACCACCAGTACCGGTCCACGCTCAGTACCAGTCGGATGGTTCTGCTCCACCAGTGCAGTGGCAGCTCCAATGTAATTGACAGAAAATAGGAGCAACAACAGAACATAAAACACACTATGTAGCAGCATATTAGATCCACTGAACACTTTGATCTACCACAGCTCAACAAACACTGAATGTATTTAACTGGAACAGAACCACAACTGGGACCGGCATCATCTGTTATTATTATTAGTACATACTGTATATGTTATATTTTCTGTGCAGAGATGGAAATATAAAAGACAGTTAATGGAAACAAAGCCAGTTGTACTTTTTTATTCCCTCACCCAATGAGAATCGATAAGTGAATCAATAAGGAATCTGTTTGATAAGCAGAATCGATAACGGAGTTGGAATCGTTAAATTCTTATCAATTCCCCATGGATAGGTCCATATAGTGTTTGACTTGGGCAGTTCTTCTATGAGGCTGATACTTTACAAATAAATGTGAGTTCTATCCACAGTATTGATGACGTCCTTTTGCTTTTTAGGCCAGCGAGATGCCCAAACTAACAGAACAACTAGCAGCACCGTTGAGGCAGATGCAGGTAACGCCCCAAAAATAATCCCAAAGTTGGACTGAATTAGTCAGTGTTAAATTTAATTATAACAGTGAGCGTTGTTAACATTTTTATTTTGTTGTGCAGGAGTGTGCAAAGCGCATCGCTAAGGTTTCTGCCGACGCTAAGGTGGAGGTGGACGAGGAGACCTACCTGAACCAGTTTAAACCTCACCTGATGGACGTGGTCTACGCCTGGGCCAACGGCGCCACCTTCGCTCAGATCTGCAAGATGACGGATGTGTTTGAAGGTACGTGGCTCCGTTTCCTTGGTTACCTAACACCATATGTAAGTACTGGGAGGCTGAACAGTGACACTGATTTATTATATAGTCGATCAGATTCTGCCAATTGTCCTCCTCAGAGCATGTAACTGTGTATCTGTGTGTATTTGTGTGTATCTGTATGTATATGTGTGTATCTGTGTGTATCTGGGTGTATTTGTGTGTATCTGTGTGTCTTTGTGCAGTGACCTCAGCTGAAACCTCTGGTGCTCCGTCATGGGTCATGAGGGAATAATACCGGGTTAAAAAAACTGAGGGTGGATTCCTCCTGCTTTGTGTTGGCAGAGACAGAGGAGTCATGGACGGCCGTGTCGACTTGTTTTGTCGTCTTTTGTTTCTACAAACTCCACTTTCACAGTTCAGAGATGTCAAATTGGGACATTCCCTAAAAATATAATTAAAAATAACATCTGTGGTTTAATTAATTCTCTTGGACCCTTTAACTGATAAAAGTACAAAGAAAAGTTTTTCCAACCAACTTCATTGTATTTTGCAAATAAAACCAAATAAATGAGTTAGATTTGAATGCCTGACGAGCTTTGATGAGACAAATGTCAGTAGGAGACAGATTTGATGCAGACGTTGTCATTTGCATTCCTGAAAACAAGCTGAAACGAAGAAACATTATGTGACTGAACTCAGAGGTCAGAGGTGTCGTCAAATGTCGTCTTTATGGGGGAAGGAGTTAAAACCATCAGTATGAACGGTGTGTCGTAGTTGTATAAATCCATCTCATATCCACTCGCTGTGTCTTCAGGGAGCATCATTCGCTGCATGCGTCGCCTAGAGGAGGTGCTCAGACAGATGTGTTCTGCCGCCAAAGCCATCGGCAACACTGAACTGGAGAACAAATTCGCTGAGGGTAAGAAACTCTAACCTCTGTCATCAACTTTAGCCCTGATCCATGTGTGTGATCAGTGCCTACAGCCCCCGGCGCTGGGTTTATTCCACTGAAAACAGCTTAGATCTGTAGGTGCAGAGCAGGGGTCTCAAACTCATGTTAATCTGACATTTTTTGGTCCCTTTAAAGTCTTTCATATAATCTTAGGTGGAAGAGGGTGTTCTTCTGTCTTGTATAATTGCAGTTGTATTTATTGTGTTCTATGTATTTTGTGTGTGTATTGCTGCTGGATTCCCAAATTTCCCTGGGAATCAAGAAAGTATTTCAAATTCAAATAATTCTAATATGATCTGAAGTGGGCCGGACTATTAAAATAATTGCATAATAATATAATGTCAATCCCAAAATTTGTATGTCTAACTTCTATGTTTTAGAGGGAAAAAAGTAAATTTATATTATTAAAATGTTTACATCTACAAACTATCTTTTTAAAAAGCATTGAAAAGAAGAAAAATATTGTAATTTTAACAATTTATGCCATTATTTTG
>JAPTGZ010000005.1:60275122-60290502 GCA_029814645.1 Fowleria isostigma
TTTCATAGAGTGATTTGATGGATCTATGGATTGAATGGATTGTGTTTGTTTTTTTCAGACTGAAATAAAATAAAAAACAACAACAACGCGGAAAAAATTACATACTAAGTTAATTCTTTCAACATATTCATAATGTACTAAATGTTTAATATTTGCAGCAATAGATGAACAGAGGTTTTGATTTTATTACACATAATCCATTATTTCATTTTGGCTCAATTTTTCTACTCTTACCATAAAGACACAAATCAACCATTTGGTTGAGCATATTTTTAAAAAATTATTACATATCTAGTAAAAGTATTTTTGTGGTGTCAAATGATATAATTATGTTCAGGAAGGCCTCTAATGCCAAAAAACTATTCATATCAGTCATATTTTCACCAAAAACAGTCAAATGTCTTCAGTGATCTTTGTCTTTCTTGGTTCCGTTAGGTTCAGATCAGTTAGGTACTCCACTTATTGAAATATAGAGACTCAAAATGTGATAAACTATATGGCTGAGCAAGCAGTTGAAGGGTTAAACCTATATAAAGTCAGATATTTAAGATGGTAATATGCATACTGTACATTAGTAATGCATAAGCAGTGTAGAAATTTTAACTATATTTTCATCTGAGAGCACATTTACTGATAAACGAAGAGCAAAGATCTGCATGGTCATCTTTATTCATCTTATTTCTCGTCCCATTTAATTTTCTCTCAGATTTGTTTAGATTCTAATTATGCCTGCCGGCACCAAGACAAATTAATGCATAATCCACATGCGCAGTTTCAAGATGTTAATTACATATTCCTTCAACTAATCCCAATCCCTGTGATAAAACAGCCACTCGGATGTTAATTTTCTTTCCTACAATCTCTCCCACCCGTGGTATGACTAAACTAAAATAAAAATAAAAAAAAAAAAAACACAGGGAATCACAGTTTATTGATTTAATTATGTGAATTCAATCCCTGTTTATGGACAATGAGCTGTTTATGCCAGATTATTTATAATAAACCACTGGAAGGATGATTATTCAGATCCCCTCACTGATGAATAATATGTTTCAAAGATACAGTTGTTTCCAAAATGAAGCATGCTTTGTGCTTTTTAGACAGCGGATGTGCATCGATGATAAATTTAGCAAGACATTGTCCTCTGGAAGAGTACGGGCCTGCTTTCAGGATAAACAGACATCTCACCTGAAGTTTTGCATGAACTGTTTGAACTTGTCTGTGCGTCTGGAGAGCGGGACGATGATGTTGATGGGGACGTTGGCCGTGTCCACCCTCTCGTTTTTCACCTTCATGAGCGGGCCAAATGGGCGGAAGAGGACCAGGCGTCTGAATTCATTGCTTGACTCTCCTCGGAAGGTCAGCTCGTATAACGTCCCCTTGTCCTTCTCTGTGCGGGTGATACCTGGTGGGTGGAGACATAGAGAAAGACACACTGACTGTGCATGTTTTGGTGGAATCTTATACGTGCAATCCTGTTATTTGTAGTGCTATAAGGCAACACACCATAAATGTGATAAAACACTATATTAAGGTGTATAAGAGTATAAAATATACTGAATATAAATCTATTAGATCTGATTTTTTCTTGCAAACTAACTGGATTTTTGTAGGGTTCTGTTTTCTGTGCCTCTGTATAGCCCTCTCTCATTCTTTGGTACACTGATTTGATTTCTATTGTATTCGCCTGGATGAGGCGTTTCCATAAATCCCTTGACAGTATATGTATCTTTTGTTCTAAAGTTCCTGTTTTTCCCCATTTTTTCTCACAAGAACATAACATTTCATCAGAAAAATCTAAAATAAGTCTGAATTTGAGCTTGGCAACATCATTTTTTAGCATCACCTCCACCTTATTCTACCATATCTATTGTGAATCTGTACATTTTCTCTTGACAAATACACACTGTGTGCATATATTGTGGTAGAGAGTAACTGAGAGTGCATGTACTCTGATTCTGCTGCTGCAAGGCAAGAGCCATGACAGATATACATATAAACTAGAGCTTTATGATATTGGCAAAAACTGACATTGCAATTTTTTTTAACAATGCAATATATATATTGTGATATTAAAAAAAAAAAAAAACACTTAGCGGGATGTAATAGCTGTGCGGTGCCAACGTAAATGGTCAAATACTTTATTTGTGTTACCTCTTGTTGTGTTAACAGATGTAAGACACTGTCAACACAGAACACCTGTTTCACTTTCATCCTTCTGTAGCTGAAATAATTCTACATGACTGACGTTGCTTTTCTTTTTGGCACCAAGTCTCCATTTTCTGTGATTTTCTTGTTTGTTTTTGTTGATTTCCTTCTTTGTTTTCCTTTGATTTTCTTGTTCATTTTCAGTAGTTATTCTCTTGTTCATTGCTCATTTTTCAATGTTGTTACCAGTGACTCACTCCATATGCAGGGGCGTGGTCTCTTTCAGCAAACTGATTAAGAACAATTGCGATTGGTGGATGGCTGTGTGCAGTGTGTGTCAGGTACCCTTGAAATTAGACGAGAACATGATGAGTTCATTTGCCTCCTACATTGCAGGACCTGCGATGTGACTATGGCGCACACGTATATTGCGACGACAATGATCTATATATTGTGCAGCTCTAATATATACAAACATAAAAAGAGCAAAAAGCTAATCTGGTCATCCTGGCTAATTTTCTTGGTCCTTGTGTCAATTTGAGAGCAGTGACTTTGCAATTACTCCACTAATACTAGGATTATTATCAGCAAAATTGTCCAAGTGAGTTCAGTAAAGCAGAAAAAAAAGAAGAAATGGCATAGTGAGTGAGAAGTAAGACCTCATGGAAACTCATAGACTGGTTAAAAGGGCAAAAAAACATATTACTAGACAGGAATCTAAGAGATGTGAATGGCAGAGACAGACCAGACAGAGAGGGAAGAAAGGGAGGAGTGGGAGTAGGTAGGAAAATGATAGGAAGCAAACAGAAGTTGAACGGAGAGATGTCTCTGGGCAGAGATGTAAAGTCTGATAGCTGCTTCAATGAAAGCCTTCCTTAAATCAAGCCAGCTGTCATGGTGGGGGGTGTGGGTTTCCCAGAGGGGTACGATAAGCCCTCATTTACTAAATATGTTCAACAATTTAGACTAAATGCCTCACTTCCTGTCTCCATTTTTTTTCTCTAACTGCATTTCTCTGTCTAAGTAACATAGTGGTTGGTGAGCTCATTTTGCATACCTTCAGTGTGTGCAGTTTCAGCTCACTAGCTTGTTAATGTAGCCTTGAAAGCTCTCCAAGGATGCGTTTGTCAGTCTGGGCATCTAGACTGCCTTTCACATGTCTGGCTGCTTGTTCCAGATTTGGTCTAAAATCAATGTCTAGGTCCATTAAGTGCAGAATGTGGGCCTGAGTGACATTTGTGAGTTTGATCCTCCTGATGTCTAGTTGATTAATTGTATGGGCTGTTTAAGTGAATACACTCACATTTATTAAACCGCCCTCACATACACACACTTAGATTAGTCAGGACCACACAGAGGCTCATGCACGTGTACGAGAGGCACCAAACAGTGACCTATGGCTCATTTCCTCAGAGCCAGGTGTCCCCATTACTCACTTTCAAACCTCCACCCACTCATCCACTGAAGATGGTGACCTTCAAAGAGCAGATCACACACACACGTACACAGAGCGGACATACACGTACACTCTCTGAAATACCACGTTTGTAGAGATGCTCCATAGTGAATGAGGAGCAGCTGTGTTCATTTCCTGCAGTTGTGATCAGAGCTGAGGAGAACAAACTAGGAGGATATCCTGGCTGCACTTGTACACAAACAAGCTCACATATTTGGCCTTCCAGGGATTCACATATAAAAACCAGATCAAAGTGTTGTAGAAGTGGAGTGCAGTGTGTATCTTTATGGAACAGTGCATATAGAAGCGCTGTGCAGGTAATGTTAATGTATGAGCATTCTGTAGTTCTCACCTTCTATGAAGTCAGATGGCGTATACACTTTGCTTGTTTGGGACTTTTCCACCGCTCTCCTGCTGTCCTGCTGAGATGAAGGCATGTTGAGGCTGTGCAGAGCTGTTTCAAGCACCTCCCCCAGTTCCTCTCTCTTGTCCTTCCTCACAGGTTTCTCCTCAGGGTGACGTGTCAGCCCCATCTCCAGCTGATAAACTCTCTGTAGGGTGAAACTCTCAAAGGGCACCACAGCATACTCGCTGGGCAGCCTGGCCCCGGCGTTCACCTCAGCCTTGGACAGCTGGCTCTTTAGGAACTCCTGGAGGTCTGCCTGTTGGCTCTTTGCGCCCTGCGCCTCCCCCTGGCCACCCTGGGACCCAGTCCCAGCTTCTTGTCCCTCTGCTAAACCCCCAGCAGCTCTCTTCAGGCTCTCCTGCACTCCTTTTAGCTGCTGGCTGCGCTCCTGCAAAGCCTCCTTCAACTGTGCTATCTGCTTTTTTAAGGATGAGATGTGGAGGCGGTGCTGTTCTTCTCGTTCTTGGAGGAGCGCCTGATAGGACTGGACACCTGGTGGGCCACCGCTTTGGGGAGGCCCCGCACCGCCGCCTCCCATTCCCCCAGCGCCTGCACCAGCCCCCGGCCTGGTTCCACCCAGGCTGGGGTGGTTGTGTCCGGCGCGGGGCAGAGCGTGACTCATCGGGGTGTCGTCAGAGTGCGGCGGACTACAGGTCATCACGTAGAGGAGCGATAGGGAGCAGCACAGGAGCACAAGCACACCCCCAACACGGGAGACCCAGGCAAGGAGTCCACGACGCAACATGGCTGTTTGTAGCATCAAGCTCACCCCACGGAGTGAATCGTCCCTCCACACACAGCACAAAGAAATCTCATGTAACCTCACACACTCCAGCTACAATGATAAGAGTCCATTTGTGATTATCTTCCATCACCCAGTGAGGAGGCGGGCTACTTATCACTGTGAGGTCATTTAATCTGAATTAGGTCATTGCCTTTAAACTGACTGAGATTGGAATTGTTTTTGTCAGTGGCCAGATAAATGTATGAGGGTCAAAAGCGTATAAAAACACTTTCTCCTACTCTGTTGGTCCATTTAACTCTTGATCTGTAAAAAGACTTCGACCCAGGCATCATTGCATCATGTATCAGTCATTTGTGACTCATGTGGCCTGTGTGAGTTGGACTGTGTCAGTCAGCCTGCACAGCGTCTTTGGAGAAGTCCAAGTATCTTACTGGACATCCAGTTGCAGGGTCGGTGACACATCAGCTCTAATAACGGTGGCTGATGCATGAAGCAAAAATGCTACACTTCATGAGAAAGTGGCTCCTCAGACATCATCAGTGGATTCCTCATGCTGTTTTCTGGAGGAAAGAGAGGCACAGAGAGGTTTTCTATTAGAGAAACAGCCGTAACACCTTGATCTTCCTATTGGATGTGTGTCATCTATACTAATGTGAAGGTCCAGGATGTGTGATATTCAAGGACATTAACTCTGGTCCACATGCAGGTGATGGTTTTGCACCTTAATGGTAGAAACCATCCACCACAAAATGAAGGAGAAAAGAAGAACTACTTTAAAAACATAGCATTGCAACATGGTGACCGGTGACCCATGCTTTTGTTCTGAGTTCACGTCAATTCTCATTTTCCTGTGACTGTACACTAATGACAACATGATTATGAATATTTCATTCCATTTTTGCAATTACACCCTCCTTAATTCCATTAACCCTTTAACCCCTGAGTCATTATTTCAGTGAAATGTGCTGCTGTGAATTGTCGTCTGTTTCAGCATCATAAAAGCTGCTGTATGTGTTTGTGTTCCTTTTCTTCAGTCGTTTTGTTTTACTGTGTGTTTTAGAATCAAAACCGGGTGGAATAACAGAAAAAAACAAAAAGAGGAATTTAAGTTTCACACATTTTTGCTAAATAAAGCACTCAGAATGTACATCAACAAGAGATTTAGGATGTTGAACATGAGCTGTGAATTGGAACACACTGAATAAGCGTAAAAATTTTGGCCCAGTTTTGTTTTGGGGGTCTTTTAATTTTTTTTATCAGTCCAGCTACATTTTGGCTCCTGGTTGAACTTCAAAAAGAAGTTACAAGGTCAAAACTCTTTACAAAAAAAAAAATTAAGGAAAATTAAGAAAAATCACAATAACACTGCACACAACAGTAACAACAAAAAACAAGGAAAACTGTAAAAAAAAAAAAAAAAAAAAAAAAAAAAAACCCCAAACCATCTGTCTTTATGGCTGGTCAGTCTCAGTCACTCCTAGTGTTTTGTCCACAGGCGGGTGCACTGAGCATGCTCAGATGGTGATGGAAAGTGCAAGTTCTATTCTCTCAGCGTGTTGTGAAATTTTTTCTATTGAATAAGCAAGTAAAATTTATTTATATAGCACCTTTCACAGATAAGAGAAGTTACATAGTGCTTTACAAAAGAACAATTAAATACAAATAGAAAACAGATAAAATTACAATCAAAAAAGCTATAAATTAAAGTAGACATAATGTCATATAACTTCTAACTTACTGAGCAAATGGTTAGATTTTTATGAATACAGTGGTCCTTCGCTATATCGCAGTTTACTTTTCGCGGTCTTGCGGATTTTTTTTAGTACAATTTTGCATGCTTTTTTTTTCACTCTGAGTTGATCTACTCTGAGATAGACACTGAGTTTTCGTTCCAGAACAGCTGATTTGAGTTAGTTTGATCAACTCGGGAGTAGTTTTACCTGGAGTTAAGCACATACACCAGTACTAAAAAAAGACAGCATCAATGGAGCTCCGATTCGACGAGTCACCATGGCAACGGGGAAGAGGAGGGCTGCGTTTTTCATAAAACTGAAAATTTGATTGCGCTCATACAGCCAATTTGAACATGTTTTTAGTGAACAGTGTAACACTGAAGCAGCCGCAAAAGAGAGGGAGACGGCGGGGGAGAACATTCAATGTGCAAGTTTAAATGTAGTAATGTAAGGTCTCAACTATGAGAGTGTTTAAACAGGAGAGAATGTGAGAAAATGTTAATGCCTGTCTGAGAAAAGTGTATAAAGTGTGTGGTGAGGGGTTTTACAGCCTTAAAACATATAGAATATCTGTAAAAAATAAAGCTGACTCTACTTCGCGGATTTCGCTTATTGCGGGTTATTTTTAGAACGTAATCCCCATGATAAACAAGGGACCACTGTATTCAAAATAAATCATACATTTAATAACAATCACCACAGACACATTAGAGATTAAAGGGTTAAATTAATCACCATAAACTTTATTATCTGTATCATACTTTGTGTGTGAACAGTTGTATGTTTGAAGGGATGTATATACATTGTGATCATGAGTATTTGTGTCCTGCATGTGAAGCTCTTTACAGCTGCATATTTTAAAATAGTACTATGTAAATGAACACATCTTAGTCACAGTAATGAGTAAAACACAAACAATAAACCTGGCTCTGCACTAGTTTAGATTGGCAAAAAGTTTAAGTGCTGATGCCAACAATGGACAACAATGTTGTCACTGATGTGTGAGAATATGAGCCAGTGTGCAGAGTTGTGTATATAAATATGTCTAAATGATTAAGTGTATGGTTGTGTGCACTCAGAGGAAACTAGGGAAAGCAACTGGGACACATACATTTATCTATTTATACTTGCAGCATACTGTGTACTATATAAGTCTTACAATAAGTAGATTATAGAGTTTCTTTTTTTTATTTCTTATTTCACCAGGGACTATCTTGAGATACATTATCTTTTTTAAGAGAGAAACACAAAATGCTATCCATGTCTATTTAAAACTTACTTATGAAACATTTTAAATGGGGTGTTTGAATCACTGATACACAGGCAACTTTTCCAAATGAGGTTTATCTTTTGGACTATTTTAAGCCCAGGCCTTTGGAAACTGCAGTTTTATCCCACAGTCCAAAATACTTAGAGACTGGGTCCATTTGCAACTTGAAATTTCCCAAAGGTGTTAAAGTTGTGTCGGTCGTGTCATTAGTCGGTGACCTCTGTGAGAATGGGCCTTCTCAATGTTACTCACTGTATAGATAATGGGTGAATTTATGAATTATTTTGTATAAAAGAAGAGTCTGCCAAGGACAGAACAGACTCTGGGGACATTAAAAAGAGTCTATTTAAATGAGCAGCTCTCACAGAGGTCAGGACAAATCAAAAGGTCCCAAGAAAAATGGGAAAGGTTCATAAGGACAAAAAAAAGGAATTATATTTATCTTTTCAGACATTTCTGTAAGCCTTCCATTTTTTTCTTGAGAAATAGCAGAGACCTTAATATCCTCAGGCCTTTTCACCCATAAAGACGAAAACACCCACCATTGACCAAATTCATCTATTGATCTAAAATCTTTAATACCTGTTGAGCCATTAATCCTATCAATACATGTAAACAATAAGTGTAAAATACAGTTGACCATCTTTTCATGGTCATCAGATATGACCCATTTGGACGTTTAGAGGCTCCATTGTGAATGTGGAAACACTGTCATCTTCTACAAGATTCACCGGTAAAACCCATGGAGTTGGATCAATGACAGTGGATGGACACAGTTGTTTAATGTTCAATTATTGATATATTTTGCTGAAAAAGTCCCTTTCTCCTTCAGTTTCCTTTGTTTGACACAATAATCATCAACTTTACTCTGAGCTTTTATGAACATCTAAATCATCAATAAATCAAACATAGGAAAACCCCTGATTTTTACTGAAAAAAATGAAAAATAAAGAAGATAATAGTCCAATATATGTTAATAAACCCATTAAGACTGGTAGTCAAGATTTATGCAGGTATCAGTAAATCTAATTTAATGCTTTTAATGCCCTTTTTAATGCTACTTTAAACATATTTAATGCCCATGTCCAACTGCAGATACAGTTTTATATATACATGACGGTTGGATGGGCTTTAACTGGGTTCTGAATAGTACCTCCTCTAATCACTTCTGCTGAAACTTGCATTTTCCAATTTTTTTCACATTTGCTAATATTCTCTTTTGCCACAGCATGAGCATGCTCACAGCACATTACATTCCAAGCATCCTGTGCTGTGACTACGTGCACCAGCCATAAACAATAGTGATTAAAGTCTGTCAATCATTACACTGTACTTCCAATCAAAATGATCAAATGTTTCTATAAACACAATGAATCATGAATAGCATTTTTTTTATTCCACCAAGTGTATTTAATTTTTTAATGCCCCTGGACATTGAATGTAATAATTTTTAATGCCATTCAAAGGCCTTAATTTTAATGAAATCTATTTAATGACTTTTAATGCTTTTTAATGACCCTGTAAATATAGAGAAAATTTATATGGGAACTGTCATAAAAGTAGCACTGGTCTTTATGGGTTAATGCATTTCTAGTTAAAAAGAAAAAATTCCGAATGGAAATAGTTGTACTTAATTTAACTGCTCAACACTTGTGCCTTTATTACTTTACTGATCTAAATGAAGAAATATACTGTAGCCATGAACAGGATCCAAGAGAAGATGATTCAGTGTCTTATTCTGTCCGACACCTGTACTGAAAATGGTGAGTGTGGTTTAATGGGAGTTTTGAGAACGAATTTAAAGGTACGTCTCTTTGGAAGGATGGCTCGATGTTTGCATTACTGTACATATCTATAAATGTATCTCTGTGTATCACTCTCAGTCTCCCTCCACTCCCCCACACAGTCGGCTCTTTGACAACGCTGCCTGAAGCAGAACCTAATGAAAGGATTAGTATACGGCGGCAGTGAATGCTGGCCTGTGCTCTAACAGACGGCTGAATCAGGTAGGACAGGGCGTCTCTCCAGCAGGACCTCCACTGCTGACTCCAAAAAATGTTTGAGGAGAGGGTGCTTAGGGAAAAGTGGGCGCCGGAGAGTAAAATACATCCTCTGAGATGGAGTGTAGGCCTTTTAATTACAGAGAAATCCTGATGTCATCCTGTGAGGCAATACATCCTCATAAAAATATGGCATGACATTAATGATGTGGTGGCACTTTAATCACTTTGGTTCACAAGTGACTCTCATTAGTCTCATATGAAGTGATCACAGGCTGCATGGGAACCTCCTATTACGGAATGACATCACTTATCCCAAATGACTTTGAGTTTCCTGCTTTCATAACTTCCTGCAACACACTACACTTAAACACATGGCAGTGAAAGTCATCATGAGCTATTGAAGGCTTTTAGTTGTGACACTGTGACGGCTTTTTATTGAGGAACAAATGCATGGCTTTGCATTTTAAATAACAGTAAACCTCTGATGTTTTAAATTAGAGGCAGAACAACATATTTATTGCATACTTATTGGTGAAAATCACAATTGTGTTATATTCTATTATGGTATTTATGTAAATTAGTGCTACATAATACAACTCCATGGCAACAATAGTGGTTTGTAAGCAAAACTTTTGACAAATGAAAACTATATAATATATTATCGTACAAGTTTTTAGTTTTGTTATTCAGTCCATTTGAATTTTTAAAGATTCAAAAGCAGGGCGGCTGGCCCATACTGGGCGATAGTGAGTCACCCTCGTTAAGCCACAGGAAAAAAAGAGGGAAAAAAATGACTATTTTGGCGGTCTAAGTCTTTATATGATTGTCCAATCAGCAGCCTCACCATGACATTCAGGCTGAGTGTCATGGCCCACCCAGCAGCCCCGCCCCCCTTGGGATGAGTTCACTCAGGTTGAAAATCGCCCCAAGCGCTCTCATAGACATACATGGAGAGACTCTTTTTTTTCAAATTTTGGACCTTTCAATGCATTTCTGTGGGTTTTGCAGTGCTAGCCCAGCATGACATCGTCATCCACTGGCTAGCATCTGGCATGGCTAGCATCTGCAAGTCAGTCATTTCATTGAGGGAGTTACGTTCAGTTGTAGACGGTGGCAGACCCCGCATGCTCGGCTGGCCACACCAGGCAGTGTTTGTAAGTCCCATTCCAGTGTGAATTTCATGGACAAAGTAATAAATGACAACATATCTGTTGATGTCTACAATGGAGGTGTTTTATTTTGGAACCAAATTTATTGTATTTGTGAGACATTTAACTTGATATAGCTATACAAAAATACTGTACAGTTTCCAAGTCATGTCTGGTGTTGCCATCTAGTGGTTGCACAGGAAAACCAAATTAATGCAATGTAACGCTGTAAAGTTAGCTATCTGACTTTATTATTATTTTATCCACTGAACGGGTCATTTTAGCCATCATCACAACAGTTACCCCCCGAGAAATTTGTCAGGAGCCGTCACAGTTCAAAACAGCTTTAAAACATAAAAAAGTGAACCGGTTTGCAACAACTTGCAATTGTCTATTGATATATAAATAAAACTGTAAAAAATTATTTGTGGATAGTGCACTGATGTGGATTCAATTTGCTCCTCAAGCAATTTGGGAATATGTGATACCTTTCATTTTCCAGTATACTCAATAGTATCAATAGTAACTGAGTCAGTGTCGTAAGAGCACTGATATTCATTACCAAACCCTAGTTTCTTTCACATTAAAACAGGTCATTTTGCATATTCACTGTGTAAGACTTGGTGGAGTTCCAAATCATGTTGATTTTTAATTATAGATTACTGCGTGTAATCTTTACAATATTAATAAGGTGCTATCTTTCTTGTACCCAGAATATGTCCTACATTTCATCATAAACTGTGTGATAAATGAATGCTTCTTTAATCTGAAAAACACTGGAAAAAAAAACAAAAAACGCTGATACCTTCAAAATGTCTTGCAATATTCACTTTACAGTGATACAAAGATAAAACCAATAAATCCACTCTTTATAGTTGCTAGAAACAGCAAATATTTAGCAGATCTTCCACGTAAAAGAAACTCATCAATTAATTATGAAAATTGCTGAATATTAAAATAAAATAGAGCATATGGACACGAAGCATTATATTCACAGGGACAGATGTTGTTGTGTTTATTTCCCTGTGTCTCTGCTTGAAAATGTTACTCTTAGAGACGATAGCCATAAATGTATCATAAACACAAAGGCTGTAAAGATCCTCTGCTGCGAAACAATCAATTCCTGCTGTAAACTTATGAGAAAAAGATTCATCATTTGAAAGGAGGCTGGTGTGAGATTTATGAGCAGAGGCTCACAGACTAACCACTCACCGGGAATGAATGAGTTGATTCAGGCCTGCTTATTTGACTCCCCGTGGGGATAGGCACGGCTGCAGCACAGAAACACTGGCAGCTTAATCATCATGTTTGATTTGATTGGTGGTGGGATGTCTAAACAGGCGTCTGTGACTTCCTGTTTTATGATACTGTTCTGGTGTCCACAATGATTCCGTTTAGTGAAGAGCGTGCCGAGTGGAATATGGGACATTATATTTATGTTGGGTGTACAGCGTTTTCATTTAACAAATATGAAAGAATTAGATCAGATTAGACTTTATCGATCCCGCAATGGGGAAATTCAACGCTCAAGGCAGCTACAGAATAAAGTGTGAGAAAAGGTGTGCATGCATAAAGATAGCGCAAAAACAGACAAACAACAATAATAATAATAATAGTAAGTATGTAGTGGTATTAAATGTAGAGAATAACCAATTAGAATACCAATGAATCTGTGGGTATGTATAAATATAGCTGGCATTACTGGTGGAAATATCCCATTAATATTTTATGGCAGTGAGGTTACTTCTGCTGCAATAAAATAAGTTTAGCCTTAACTGAACTGGAATATAACATTCATAATTCTCTAGCTGTTTTTTTTCTCTTCTAATCGGTATATCAGTGCAGTGTATTTTAGGTCACTTCAGGGTTACACAAGGATATTGGTCAAGACATCAACAGAATAAAATGCAAGAAAAAGTGTGCATGCATGTATACAGATAGTGCAAAAAACAAACGATAATAATAGTAAGTATGTAGTGGTAGTAATTATAGAGAATAATCAATTAAAATATTAATGAATCTGTGGGTATGTATAAATATATCTGGCATTACCGGTGGAAATATCCCATTAATATTTTATAGCAGAGACGTTAGTTCTTTGCATTAAAACAAGTTTAAGCTTCACTGATCTGGAATAGGAAATTAAAAATTCTTTAGCAGTTTTTTCTTCTTTAATTGATTTTTTTTTACTGTCATGTATTTCAAGTCATTTCTGGGCTACATGAGGAAATTCAATGGTCAAGGCAGCAGCAACAGAATAAAGTGCAAAAAAAGTGCATGTATAAAAAATAGTGCAAAAAAACAATATGAAATAAAAAATAATAATGGTAATAAAAACTATACAGACTATGTACATATATAGAAAAGAGTGGAATTGCAAAAATTCAGATATTAAGGATGCGATGTACTACAATCCTTCTAAATACCACATGTTTCCATTAAATACAAAACTGCTACTATTCAAACCACACCCTGACTCAGTGTTTGTCTGAGTTATCTTAACACGGACAGCATTTCCAATAAACCCAAACTGACACTATTTTGGTAAGAGGAAATTACATCATTTGACAGTGACTTTCTGGGCATCCCATAGCGTGTCCTGACTTCACCACAAGACTAGGCTTTCTTTTCTTTTCTTTTTTATTTTTTTTATAAATATCACCACTATTTCCCTTTTTTTTTTTTTTTTTTTTTTTTTAGACTGATCTCATGAAATTGCGTTGGATGTCCCACCAGTTCTTATGGCAATTGGCATACTATACATATGCATTTTCGTCCTTTTGCATATTATTCAACGCCATTTGATCATGTTATTTTTTTTCTGAAATACAGCACATTTAACCGGAAAACAACTCCTGTTTACTGCCTGTACGGCTTTGCAATCTTAACTCCACACTGGTGGGATCAGCCCTGAAAACAGTTTCCTGGCGTCAATTTCACATCTTAATTGCTTTCCCACTCCTGGAACAGCAGTTATCAAAGCTCTCATTGCCCTCTGACTGTATTGTCTGAAATCTCCTTTGCATAAAATAACTAATAAATCTACATGGGACATAAACACTGTCAAGCTTGTTTACCAATAGAGAAACAAGGCAACAGAATGCATTTCCTCCACTTCCTGACATGACATATCTGATAAATGTGTTTTCTCCACCTATCGCATATTTCATCCTCTCTGCTAGAAATAGAAACAGAGATGCAGGGACAAGAGTAGGAGAGGGTCAGAAAAGGAGAGACAGTGAGAGATGAAATAAATAATCGCGCTGTCATATAGAAAGTAAAAAAGAGAACGAGAAAAGAAAAGAAGAATGATTTAGTATTTGGTGGCCAGGGATGTTTCCAAAGCAGAGTTCTGCAGCATCTGGTTCAGGCTCCAAAATCACTTCCTGCTGCAGCTTCCTGCCTACAGGGCATGTCTGTGTACATGTACTCAGTTAGTGTGTTTCAAAATGGGAGTGTGTGGATCTGCTCTACTTCCAACAAAAATATTAGCCTCTTAACACCTGCTGAAGTTGCATATTTAGATTAGTACGAGCTGGAGAATAAAAGAACAGGCTGCAGGAAAAAGGACAGACCGAGCTATGACAGAGGTTACTGAGAAGTTTTCAGACAGGAAAACAAAGAGTGAATTTCTTCTCGGCCCTCGACCCCGTTTCTGGTCGTCAGTCACACTGCAGCAGCAGAAGTCACACACGACTGACAGGTCCTGTGTGTGTATATGCCCCTCTGTGTTGTACGGTGTGCTCAGGTTAACCTTTAAATGTCTATAGCGTTTGAGAATCAACCTTCTGACCCACATCTTGACAAATGTAGCATCTCTGTCTGTGCTGTCGGATCTACAGAGCACAGCCTCCGCTGGATTTTAATAATATATTCACACTGAAAAACAGGGCCGAGTTAAAAAATAATGTATACACTCACTGAGTCCATACACTATATGGCCTTTTTCAAAGGTAGATGCACTTTGCAGCTGAAGGGTTGTGTGTTTGTGTTTGTGTGTGTGTGTGTGTGTGTGTGTGTGTGTGTGTATGTTATTGTATAAGAAAGTCAAACTGCATTAACATATAAAGACTCAGTTCTCCTTTTGTGGCAGTTTCAAAATTGTTTCTCTATTTTTAAATTTTCTTAAAATTTATTACCATTTACTCTAGTGTTATCCTCTGTATTTTACATTTTTAAGCAAAAAAAATCAGGTATCATGATCATGTAGATCAGTGTCATTCATTTTCTGAACTTGCTTTATCCTCACTAGGGTCACGGGGGTTGCATGGAGCCTATCCCAGCTACTTAACCCTCGTATGACCCCTGGACATTTTTGTCCATTTCAAAAATCCAAAGCTCCCTCATGGACAATCACCTTTCTCACCGGAGTTGATTTTTGGTGAGTGAATGTGATTGTGGGTGAGATTTCCAAAGCCCAACTTTCAGTGTGAAAATCCATTATTTGACCATGTAATTCATTTTTAACCGA
>JAPTGZ010000005.1:60438441-60453636 GCA_029814645.1 Fowleria isostigma
AAAAGAATTAAAGTAAATTTTGTGTAAAATATAAACTGAAAACTGACCTTTTCATTGATAAGAAAATGAAATAAATTGGTCATTAATTAATAAATGAACCTTTCATCAACATAAAATAATGACTTATTCTTGCTAATAAATTCATTTTAATAATATAAAATATAAAAGGTCTTCAAATGTTACCAAAAATTAAACAAGGTGATTGATAATAAAACTATTATATGAATATGTTTGTGTTTTGTATTTCAGCATTAATTCAGTTTATTTATTTTGTATTTAGTGCTTATTTAATGTATTTTTCCCCAAAATAATTTCAAATCCCCCCAGAGGGTATGAGGACCTTCACTTTGCAAAAAACATAAACAGATACCTTTGGGACAGGAAAACATTTTGCCTAATTTTTTTTTTACAATTAAAAACGCTGAATGTTGGGCTAAAAAAGTCTGTTTCAGGGGGTTCTCCACTATAAAAGGTTTGAGAACCACTGGACTAATAGATGAAAACTTAACTGAATGATGTGAAGAGAAAAACCTGTTCCAACCCTAAACCTGGAGTCAAATAAAAGAAGTCAAACACCACCGGTAAAAAGATGTGTGTAAAGTTTAGTTTTCAGCTCAGTAAATAAACTTAAAATGATGACAATGCAAACAGTTTGACATGTTTATGATGAAAGATGACGCCGCAGGATTTTATTCCTGCTCTGTTTTATGTGTGGAAATGGAGAACTTTAATATTTTTTCTTCAGCTTAAAAACACAGCAAAACACTGCGACTCCTGCAGTGACGTGCATTAGTTAAATTGCACCACCTGCTGTTCATCTGCGGTATTACACCATGATGTCTCCACGGGTGGTCTCAAACTCACTTTGATTCAGGTTCCACATTCAGCCCTATTTGTAAAATAATGACATGATAACCTATAAATAATGACAACTGACAAGTTTTTCCTCTTTATTTTAGTACAAAACCCCCCCATTAAATTACAAAAATATTTACATTTTACTAAAAAAAAATGTGAATAACCTTAAAAAAAAAGACATTTCATTAGAAAAATCTGTGCAGTTTTAACAATATTCTGCCTCAACCCTTTATTTATACATGTATATTACACACAACGTTACACAAACATGTGGCAACAGAAAGAATATTGTTAAAACTGTGGAATTTGGAACTAAAATAAGAGCAGTTTCCAGGGTTGGACTGGAAAAAAAATTTGGCCTGGGCATTTTTCCTCTGCACCAGCCCACCATTGGACTGACCAACCCACCCCCAAACACACACACACTCGCACATCTGCCCACCCGTCCATACTGAACCCCCAGTGACCAAATACCAGACAACTAAACCCCATGAAAACACACTTTCACTGTGATTTCAATTTCACTTCGAACATATTACAAAACAGAACAAGCACACAAGGTTATGTGTCTCCAAAATGTGCACGTGATGTATGTGTGTGTGTGTGTGTGTGTGTGTGTGTGTGTGTGTGTGTTGAGTTTACCTTACAGCAGTGGTTCTCAAATCCAGTCCTCATGGCCCTGTGTCCTGCATGTTTTAGATATTTCCCTCTTTCACACCTGGAGGCCATTCCATTGTTATCAGCGCTGGATGATGAGCTGATCATTAATTAAACCAGGTGTGCAGGAAGAAGGAAGTATTTAAAACACGCAGGACACGGGGCCACGAGGACTGGATTTGAGAACCACTGCCTTACAGGGGACCGTCCCGGGGATGGCCATGCACATCTTTGGTCAGGGGTGGCCAACCCTGGTCCTGGAGGACCACACTCCTGCATGTTTTAGATGTTTTCCCACTTTCAGCACACCTGAGAGTTATTATCAGTCTTCTGCAGAGCTTGATGATAGGCTGATCATTTGAATCAGATGTGTTGGAAGAGGGATACATCTAAAACATGCAGGATTGTGGCTCTCCAGGACCAGGGTTGGCCCACCCCTGAAGTAGAGCATACTTGATTTACTTTAGATGTACTCGATTTAGTAAAGACTACTCAGAATTATTAATTTAATCTAAGTCATTGCATGTGATATTTACATTGTGTTTGGTCCATATCACACACTTGGAACCAGCCACTAAAAGTTGCCTTTCCAGCCCCTTTTGTGCAATGAAAGGTCAAAGGTCAGCCATGTGTCCACTGCCTCTCTGACCCTTCCAGACTCTTTGGCCTGCTAACTCTTCCTGTGTTACATACGTCACATAACAACCAGGAAGTATTTAAAGGTAAACTATAGCCCAGTTCTTAGATCCTTAGAGATTCTCCTCTGTCACAGTTCCTTACTTTAAGTTCCCAGTGCAGTCAGTGTCCACAGATATGTTTAAGCTCTTCCACCACTGTGGTTGAAGGTGTAATCAGCCAGAACACCTGTTCATGAAGTGACCATTTTGAACATCCTGAGTCAGTGTGGGGCTCCTATTTTGGGGACATTTCTGTGTATGTATGTTGCCCAGGTGTGGGCTTACATTCTGCATGTTAAGGTTTGGGCTAGGGCATAACCTCATTATGACACCGCAACTACTGCACATGCTCACTTCTTCTTTGAATGTGCTGTGTTTGCTACTTATTGTTGCGAGTGAGCTTAACTCTAAATAAAGTAATCTTCATTCTAAACACTAAGTATTTTGCATTTTTCACCATGCAAGCAACTATACTAGTCATAAGGGCATATTGTGAGAACATAGTAAAGTTAACAAATGTATGTAGGGCAGCAATTGGATTTCACAGTGTAGTGTAGCAGTGAGAGTTGCTCTACACCAATGTGGTGTAATGTCAGTCTACGGGAGACAAATGATGTAATACTCAGTGAAATTTAATGTTACTTTTTTAAATGGAACATTAGATAACAAAAAAAAAGTCAGAATTGTCTTAGGCCACATCATGTTAGAAAATTAGAAAAATTATTAAAATATTTTTTTTCATTATTTAGAAAAATAGGTTTGGTTGACAGATGATGACAATAAAACTTTAGTTTATTACTCTTATCTCCTCATGGGGGATCAGTAGTATTAGTCTTGTAGTTACAATAACAGTATTTGTATATTAGGTGACATGATACCAGTATTTGTAGTGGCTCTACAAATTGAACCAGTGACAAATTAAAGTGATTGTATCTTGTCCAGTCACAGTTATTACATAATCACTTTTATCACAATTATTTTGCATAGGCCTAATCGTCTTAATCCACTTTATAGAAAAAAAATTGTCCTTTTTCCCCACTATTTCCATGCCATGTTCCAATGTTTGAGATTCATCTCTGATAAGAAATATAATTTGATTCCCTTGTTATTCATTATATGTATTATATGTTTATAAATTGTGGCATTAATATAATTTAATTCTCTTGTTATTCATTATATGTTTATAAATTGTGGCATTAATAAATGTTAATTGCAATTAAGTTTATACAATTTCACATCAATTATAATTTTGTTATTGTGACTGCTGTAAATGTGATATCAGTTAACTGTATTTCACAATGTCACCAAGGAAACTGTGTGAAATACTTGTGCTCCCATCTGGTGCCGAAACACTGAATAAGTTCAGTAATTCTACCAGCTCAGCAGTTCATTACTCTAAACTGCAGGCAAAGTTCCTTGTTTTGTTCGGTGATTTTGTTAATTCTGTGTCACAGCCCTGATCTGGAGGAAATTACTTTGACCACTGGTTTGCAGGATCATCAAAATCACTTTTGTGCTTCGTCTCTAAGGTTCCCACCACCACCTCTGTTCTGATGTGCGGGAATTTTACACAAAATCCAAAGCTGTATTTCCTGTTGCATAAGAGGAAAAAAGTTGACTGGGAAGGGATCATTATTTGTGGACAAGCTGGAATTAGAAGTATCTGGCCACAGCTGGAGATTTTTATTTAATAATATTAAACTTTGAAGACATTTAAGACATGTAGCATCACATTATACTGCATATAAATACAATTAAACACATAAGAAGCCCCTTATGACCGGGTGGCTGTGGCTTAGTTGGTAAAATGGGTCATTCAGTGACCGAAGGGTTGGCAGTTCAAATCCTGCCTCTGATTGTCTACATATTGAAGTGTGCTTGGGCAAGATACTGAACGCTAAATTGCTCCCAGTAGCGCTCTACATGGCGGCAGCCAGCCACTGGTGTATGAGTGTGTGTGAATGGGTGGATGTAAGGCTTTGTTAAGTGCTTTGGGCACCATGAAAGTGTGGAAAAGTGCTATATTAGCCCTGACCATTTTAAGACATCCTATTTGAATCTACTTCCTTTTCCAATTTCCATTCAAGATTATATTTTTCATGAGCAACAGGAATATTGTAACTTCCTTGTAAACTTCTGTGTAAATCTTTTGTACATTTCTGTACATATCTGACACATAACTACATAGCATTGTTTATTGTTTACTTATTTATTTATTTATTTTTATTTTTCCTAGCTCTTAAGTTGCTTTCTTTCTGTACTTTTAACTAAGTTGGAGCAACTGTAACACACATTTCCCCCTGGGAATAAATAAAGTATTTCTGATTTTTAATAAAGTTTTCTAAAGTTGCAGATGTCAGTTACCCTTTTTTTTTTTCTGCTTTTTTGTGAGTATTTTGCATGCACTCGAGCTGATGTGACCAAGTGATTTTCCAGTAACACCTGTCTAAGTGTAGGTCCACCCATCTGCCCCCGGGTGGCCGCAAAATCCACAAAAGTTCCTCATTAGAGCCAGTGTTTGTTTTGATGCTGACTATAGTCATTATATATGCCTTTAAAATTTCACTACTGACCTCTACTATATGATTCCAAAACTCTCTAAAAAGACCTGTCCTCTATTCTGACAGACAGCTCTCCATTCTTAGTGTCACATTGAATGTTTCTTTTACATCCTTTAAATGTTTTGTTCAAACCTAAATCAAACCTAAATTTGCCATTTCTGCTAATGGATAATCAGTATGTTTTATGAACCTTAACATGACTTTGATGAGTTTAATAACAGCGGGGTTGGGCTTTAGTTCAGCTGGTAGGTCTTTGTTGAATGTTTGGCTTCTGCTGAGGCAAACCCATTTACAGCATGCAAAACCTACCCACCACATCGCCTCATGCTGTCTCTAGTGTTATTCATGTCTATGCGTTTGCCTCTCTCAACATCAAAGCGCTAGCGGTATGTGTACTTGTGTATTCACCTGCTACGTGTTTTCATATAGGGAGTGGTGTTGGAGTTGTAGTGGTTAGCACTGAGATAAGAGGGTTTCTCTGTTCCTGTTTTCCGTTTGGTGTGACGTGTATCTGCGAGATACACCATATTGATTGTTTGAACCATGAAAGGGTGACACAGAAAAACGACGCGTTCCCTTCCCCAATCTAAGGTGACAGCTTTATTGTCCTTGGCTGCTCAGCGAAACATTTGTCTCTGACCAAGCGGAGGGGACCCCAAAGTAGGAGGGGGGCTGAGCCTCCCCTAAAATAATAGGACATGTTGATGTTTTTAGCTTGTCTGGACTTATTTTATGATGGAGTCAAGCGTTTATTTGCAACAAAAATCTGATATAATTAGGTCAAAGTAAGTTTTCTCCGATGTGTTCTTCAGAGAAATACTAATCCTGTTTCCTCCTTTTTTCTTTTCTTCCCTCTATTCTTATGTTTTCAATTCCTCAAAGGATCCCTACAATGTATTGGGGCTGTCCTTATCCAGAGGCAATGGCATCTGCAGTGAAACTTTGTATCTGACTATGTAATGAAGCAGAAGGATGGTGTATGTTTGTGCCTGCACTGCATTGCCAAGGCCTCCTAAGGCTCAGTCCTGAGGAATGTGGCCCAGGATCATTAAGGTCGCAGTCCTGCACTACATCGAACATCAAGCTCTCCTCATCACATGATTCAACAGAGACTCTCCCTGAGTGCCCGTTGTCATTGGCAACCACTGACAATAGGACTGTGGAAGGGTCTCCCCTAATACTATTCATGTGCGTAGCCAGTGCTTCAGTCTGACGCCCAGACAGCAGCTCCCCTCCCCGACCCCCCAGGGTTGTTTTTGTCCTCTGGGTTGTTTTTATCAAGAACAGATTGGGAAGCTACAAGTTCAAAACATGGGCTTGGTATTGCAAAGTCTTTGCATAGTCATCAAAACCTGCTTGAAAAGGCTGCCAAGATAATTTTTTCTTATGCACAAATCCAAATAAAACACCAAGGCCAGCAATCATTTTATTCTAATTAGAAATATTACTGTATACCAGAGCCAGATGAGGCTTATTACTTTGTGCCATAGTCCACCATTGACTGTGACTGTGTTTGCATGCATAAAATATTTCAGTTTGTGCCATTTTTTTTTTCCTGAAAAAGACCAAATTCCACAGACAGATGAAGTCCAGTCTGTTCTAGTGGATTCTATGGGTCATAATTTTGACCTTGTTTGAATTACACTGTCAATTAAAAATGATGATTACCTATTTAAGATATAATTTTACAAGTCAGGAAAGACAGCAGTTTGTTCTGAAGATTGTAAAATGACATCCAATTTTGTGTGAAAGTGCTCAGTTGACTGCAGCTGTAGACTTGCACGATAACACTAAGTCAGTTTGTACCTCAGCACATTTGACGTTGTTCTTGTAGATGCACATTTCCAGGCTGTGTTTTTATAAACCTGTATCAATTAATTTCTGGCAACACATACTACACTGTGTAAACACATCCTACATATTTTGATATTTGTGCATGTTCAAAAACCTGCTGCTAAAATTGGGAGCGTTTCTCCTATATTCGAAATTTACATGTACACAAATCTTTCTGAAGCCACAATTGTATCAGTTTATCCTGCTCGTCTTAGTCGGGAAATGTTCCATTTGGTGGAAGTCTTAATCCAAAATATTCAAACTGAGAAGGTAGGTAACGCCTATCACATTCAGAATATTATCAACATATTTGCTGAAATTAAAACACTATTTTAAGCGTGTGCCACAGTATTGCACTAGGTGACAGATTCCTGTATTTTCTATTAGCCTAATATCTAGAGATCCATGGCATAAAATAGTCTCACATAAATTCATCATTTAGGAGGTTGAGTGCAGTCAGAAAGATAATTTAACATATTACTTGTTTTATTCTTGTCATAGAAGAAAAAAGAATATTTCCAACTCTAACCTGTTTACTATCAATACTGAGCTACAGACTTAAAGATCCAGTGTGTAAGATTTAATGGGATTTAGAGAACCTAATTACATATTTGAAATATAACTTTCGTCACCACTTATTGATCACATACCAGTCGTTGTAATTTTCTTACCCTAGATTGAGTTGTTTACATCTACAGAGAGAGTGGGTTCTATTGTCAGAAACCATCATGTTGCATTGTCATGTTTCTACAGTAGCTTGGAACTGACTCTGCTGCATTTTTATTTTTTTATGTTAGGTGTCATCCAGTCTACATGTATTAATTAATGTCCCTTTAACTGAAAAGCTTAGAACTAATAAAATAAACACTGGCTGGTCTTGTAATTAGGGATGCTTGAATGAGGTCAAAGTGTGCAGGAATGGCATGGGGGTATTCAGTTGGTTGGACTGTGCACCTTCACCACTAGTCATCTTCTGAAGCGTTTTATCCTCAAGAGGATTGCGGGGGGTGTTTGAGCCTATCCTAGCTACCTATGGGCAAAGACACATCACCAGTTCATCGCAGGGCTGACACAAAGAGACAAACAACTAATCACTCTCACATTCACACCTTTGGGTAATTTTAGCCTGGCCAATTAACCTTTAGTGGATGTCTTTGGATGGTGGAAAGAAGCTGGAGTACGCAGAGAGAAAACATGTCAACTAAGCAACAAAAAGGTCTTGGTGCTAGAATCGAACCCAGAACCCCCTTGATATGTGGTGACAATGCTGTCCACTGCACCATCATGCCACCTGCCATCACCACTATATGTGCCTAATATCACACAATGAATCTTTTAATGTTTCCACAGGAGATTGTTTTGGTGGAGGGCAGCCGTGTGTTCGAGTCATGGAAGAAACCCCCTCCTCCTGTCTACATGGAGTTTTTCTTCTTCAATGTGACCAATGCAAAAGAATTTGAGAGTGGAGCCAAGCCACAGGTCACCCAGGTCGGACCCTACACGTACAGGTAAGACACAACGGTTTAAGAATGAAAAGAGAGCTACGCCTGTGTCAGACAAGGCTTGTCAAATATACAATCTGTCACTTCAGCAAATATGTGGGATCTTTCTGTTGATGGAGGTAAGTGGTGATCCTATAAGCACACAAATGTCCAAGTGTCACACAGACACCTACTGTATGGAAAACACTATTATGTCCTATTAGTTACAGTGCTCAGTATAAATGAGTCCCCTTGAAAAGTAAGATTTTACTCAATATCTCAATGAATATAAGCACAATTTTAAAAAATTTGGTCATAACTGTGTTTCATAGAACATTTCCTTAACTGAAAACATGATATGTTGTATAGTAGCCCGTAGAAAATGTTGATTCTCAACGAAAACTAAAAGTTTTGTAACAAATTTTTGGGGTGTACTCATTTATGGTGGGCACTGTATATATTATTTTTTCCTTTTTACTAAAAAAAACCCAAAACGCTGGAATAACAAGTTTGTGTCATTTATTCTCAGAAAATAATACTTCACTTTCTTACTTTCTTTACTTCCTGTTTTGTTCTGTCAAGATTGTTGTTTGCTCTCCATTAGCCCCCATTAGTCACTCTAAAAGCACAAATAGAAACGTTAAATAAATAACTAAGGTAACTGTTAAACTATCAAAAATGGCCTTCAACTGAGCTTATGTTTAACCGTTTAACTGGTTGCTCAACCCAAGATGACAGCTATGTTGAAACAGAAGAGCAGTGTGGCTAAACCTGAGTTCACAGCTGTGTTATGTAGTGACACTTTGTGACTTTAGGTGGCATTGTGTTTGTGCAGGGAGTACAGGTATAAGGACAATGTCAGCATGGTGGAAAATGGCACAAAGGTGTCGGCGTACACCACAAAAAGCTTTGAGTTTCTGAGAGACAAGTCTGTAGGCGACCCAACTGAAGACAGCATCACCACAGTCAACATCCCTGCTTGGGTGAGTCTTAATACATGAGGGGAGGGGGAGGGAGGACTAAAGCAAGGGAAGGTGGGTTGTATGTTTTAGACTTTGTTTATTGTTTCTTCAGTCCCACTTTTTTTTGCCGAGTACCTTTTACCTCCTTTTGTATTTGTTCCCTTCACCCCTGCTCACCCTCTGCTTCCTGTTTATTAGGCTGTAATGAACAAGTTAAAAGGGAGTTTTTGGAAGGCTCCTATGGTAGCTATGTGGATGAGCTCTCTGGGGAGTGGTTTCTTCACTACCCGCACTGTGGATGAACTTCTGTGGGGCTACGAAGACCCGTTACTGGCCCGCATCGCCGTCAGCAGCCCTGAGGTGGAGAAGATCTTTGGCCTCATGTACAAGGCATGTATATCCTATCAGAAAGAGGGGCAGCTCTATGTATCACTTCAGCAGTGTTGAAATGACAGAAGATGGTGCACCACAACCTAAAAGTGATCAGGGAATAGAAAAAGAAACAAAAAGGGAGATTTGGTTTCAAACAAAAAATATATTCAGCAAGTCACAACCCATAAAACCCAGTGATACTTTTGTGGCCATGCCCAAATTATATTTTGTCTATATTGAACCTTTCTTAAGTAATGTATTACCATTTATTGTAATATTATCCTCTGTATTTTGTTTTTTTTCCAATAAAAATCTGTTATTTTCCTATATTTAATTCATTGATCATGTAAATATTCATTCAAACTCAAATTAAAATTGAGGGTTATTATATTAGAAGCAGACAAAACTAAAGAAAATGCAGCTTTTTCAGTAAAATTTATATTAATTGAGCATAAAATAAGTGTGACTATCCACTGTCATTTCTCAGACTCCCTGGGTTTTACTGGTGAATCAATGTAGTAGAGCATGATGGTGTTTACAATGGAGCCTTTGAACATCCATTAGGGTCATATATGATGACCATGACAAGATGAAAAACTGTATTTACACCAATTATTTACAGGTATTAATAGGATTAGTTAATCAACAGGTATTAAACATTTTACATTACTAGATAGTTTGGTATATTTGGGTCTTTATGGGTTAATTGACTCAATTTTCCACCTAAATTACTTAAGAATAATTATTACAAAGTCCCAGTCATTCTACAAATATTATTTATTTTAAAATAAAAAGAAATTCAAGCACCTCGTGAAAATTGTTGTTTTTCCAGTTTTGTTTTTTTTTGTGAGAAATAGACATACTGTACACCAGCTATTTACACCCAAGTATGCATATAAAATGATGTTTACTGTCATATTTTACCTGTCTACAAGTTCATTTGGACCATAAGTAAATGAATCCTTACCAGGATTTTTCTGCAGGAAACAAGATTTTCCATTTCCGCACCATTTCTTTGGCTTTTTCTCTCCAATTTTCAGTCACAGGTTTGTTTCCCATTTGTGGTCCATGTTGTAGAATAAAACATATCTCTTTACAGCATTATCATGAATTTTCACACATCATCTGACAGTAGGCTCAGTTGTTAATAACATGGTTCATTCTGGACACCCAGGTGCTTATGGGCTCTTTCTGTTAATATTGCAATATTTATTAAAAAAAAATGTCAGTGTTAATGTCTGTTACACACGTTTGTGCAGCTTTAACAACCTTATACAGGTCAAGTATGACAACATCTTTTAATTTGTTTACTGTGTAGAAAAATGGAAGTGACAGCGGGGAATTTGTCTACCATACTGGGGAGCAGGACTACATGGATTATGGCCGGGTCGAAACATGGAAAGGCCAAAGGTACTGCTAGTGCACCACACACACACACACACACACACACACACACACACTTGCTTTCATCACACAGGGTTTCACTATTGTGAAACTCAGGAATTATAAAATCTGCTGTTGGTACATTCAGTCTGGCTATATGCAGATTCTGATCTGTTTGCTTGTCGGTCGGGGCAGTTGTCCTCAGCTCAGGGCACAGAGCAGGACATCCTGATACTTTGAATGCCTTAATAATGGCTTTTAGTGACCTTGGTTCACCTCCTTTTAATTGTTTTAGTTTCCCTAAAGATTCTAATTAGACTTGTAACCCATGGGAGCCTTATTTTCAACTCAGATTTTCTGATAAAATGCATTTGATCATCAAAGTTTTTTTTTTTTTAATCTCCCACTATTTAGATGGAGATGATAAAACAGTTCACAGTACAAGAAAGGGTTTAGATAACGAGAGCAAACAAACAACAGCAAAAAGAACATCTTGACGTCATTACGTGTAAAATCAACTAAAGTACTTTAACGATGCGGTTGCCAAAAGACATTAAGAGCTTGCTTAATTTTGCATTTTCTCATTTTGCAGCAAGCTGACCTTTTGGACATCTGACCAAAGCAACAGCATCAATGGATCTGATGGAAGCGCCTTCCACCCCCTACTCCAGAAGAATGAACGCATTTATATCTTCACTCCAGACCTTTGCAGGTACGGTCAAGTTCAGCACCACACTCCTTCCTGCCATCTGCATGTATTGATTGGAAAACATACATACATATTTATGCAACAATCCCTCAGTATTTCTTTACTTTATAAGGATCCTCATTAGTCTCTGCTAAAGGACAGACTGTTCTTCCTGAGGCCCATTCCTAATATAAAAGTATTACAATCTATACATTTATCTTTACATCTATACACCAACATGATTACTTAATTACTCTGGAGGTAACATATTCCAATATAAAATGACTCTGTATATAAATATGTTTTCAAGTGTATTAGTTCTAGGCAAAGGCAGAGTAAAAGTACCATTAGAGGCTGATCTAGGTGTTGGCTGGAGAAGTTCACAGCACCTCTTCAGCTCTGTTTTATGTAGTTGAGTTTAGTGTGTCTTTTGTTGCAGATTCACTGTGTTCCTGGAGGTATTTACTTTGGTTGAAGCAGATTTTACAAATATTGTGATTTTGTCCGATTCATGCTTTCCAGCAAGTTCATAAATCCACACTATGGCCTGATCTGCTGTCAAGATTGTGCATTTATCAGTTATGTGTTTATTATCCTCTGGGAGATTTTACCTCCCTTTGTTACATGTTCAGTCAGCTTAAAGTTAACTCACAGTTCACTTCATGAGAGCATCATAGCTTAGCTTTACAACTTTATTGTCTGGCCAAAGCTGAAACAATCAGTAACAAGCTTTATTATTGTCTAATTTAATAAATATTATATAATTTTTATGTAGGACACAGACTCTTGAACACTGATTTACTGCATCACTGCAGAAGTCAACATTATGATGCATCTTAGAATCAAGAAATTTCCACACTTCTAGTGCAAAGGCATTTTCTTGCATATTATGAACTGTTAATATTGGAGGGAAATCTCCAATATTAACTTTGATGATCAAGTCAGCTCCTCTCATTATGTGTTATGCATTTCAAGTGTGTTAAAATGTTTGGATTATTGACTGATTATTATTTGTGAAACGTCTGGTTTGGACAGGAATTGTTATTTTTAAAACATCTTCACATTAGTTTGAACATAGTCTGAGCTGAAATATGAGCCACCAGAAACTGAATTTGAATCATTTCTATTAGAATTGCAATTGCTAAACTTGAATAATTGCATTAAAAAAGCAAACTTCAACACTAAATTTTCACATGCAGTTTTCAAAATTCAAATTCAACTCTATGTATTTAACTGTATATTTTCACATGCAGTTCTCAAAATGTAATTTCAACAACTGCATTTGAAAATACATAGAGTTGAATTTTCAGGATCAGATATAGTTTCAGAGAAACAGAATTAAATGTTATAATCTTACATTCATTTTCAAGTTTATTAGACTTCAGTTCCAAACTAATTAATTTAATTTTACATTATACCATTCAGATAGTTTTTTGATGCAATGATTCAAAATAAACAATATAAATTTAAATTATGTGATTCAAATTTAGTTTTTTTAATGCAATTATTCACGTTTAGCCATTGATTTCAAACATAAATGACTCCAATTCAGTTTCTGGTGGCTCATATTTCAGCTCATAACATAGCCTCAGTAAATAACAATTCTACAAATGTTTCTTCTCTTTGCACTAGGATCCTTTATTAATACAGAGCCTGAATCACAATATTGTTTTATATCAGTAAAAGGTATCAATAAATATTCAGAGCTGTAATAATTAATCCCGACTGTGAAATGTTTGCAAAACGTTTAACAATATGTTTCACCAGTTGCTTTAGCAAAGTATATTTTGCCTAAGGAGCCATAAATTAAGCATAGATCCTGTCAAATTGGCTGTTAAAATCTTTTGCATAAGTGTAATCTGCGGTCTGTAATACAACATTCACCAGAAGCAGATGTGATTACAATAGCTGGAAAAAAAATCTGTTTTGGATACATGACCTAGATTGATAATGTTTGCCTCTAAGACCTAAAGAGACAGTCATGGGCTTTTGTTTCGAGTATGGACGTAACATTCACAGGCCTTGAGTCCCATGGTTTGTTATCATAACATCCTGATCACTTACAAGGAGCACTACAGGTGACCTCCGTCTTCTTCCCCGAGCCTTATCGCCTATAGTGTGAGGCCGTCTGAAAGAATAACAAGCTAGTTTCCAGGAAACACTACATCAAGAATGTTCATGGTTTGAAGCATAATGGAACTTTTTTGAAGTTAGTGCTGTTGTTTAGTGTTGATTTATCCAGATAAAAAAGGTGGTGGAGGGTTATGTTTTTGGCCACTTTGTTGACTTTCCACCATGTTTTTCATTGTACCTTTTTTTTCTTTTAATTTGTTTTGAGCAGAAGAAAAAAAAAAAACAGTTTTACATGTACAATAAATCAATCGATACATTAATAAAGACAATCAAGACAATATAGCAATTGCCATGAACACTCACAACAACAAAAACAGTTCAGTATGTATTTCTCAAAAAGGAGTGGGAAGAAGAAAACTGTGGCACTATATCTGATAGCATTTGTAAGAACATGAGAAGTTCCGAAAAAATGTTGAACTTTGAACAGATTTGATTTTCACACTGTGACCACGGTAATGATTCTGCACTGTCTAAATTTGCAGATGTTCAATCTTGTTGTAAAGTAAAGACTCCCGGTAGTGATGACTCTTGCGGTTTTGATGATGGCCTTGGACTGAAAAAACACTAGGCGCTGGCGGACCTCTTCCCCTTTTTGTTGAGCATGGAAAGAATCTGTTGGAGTGCTTTGGCTGTACCTTTGACACTGTTTGGATGTGTGTCAAAAACCCCTGCCCCAAATGTTTACAGCACACTTTCACCTACTTGTATTTATTCCCTTGTGACTTACTGGTGACTGTCGGTGTTATTGTGACAAAGGTAATGCCTCCCACCCTATTTCCTTTACTGTAATTGAAAGGAAATGTCGCATGTTCAGTGGAAATGTATAACATGGAAACCTTTAAAGTGCGGTGTTTTCCCGTACTATTATATACAGAGGTCATTTAAAGATACCTTTCCTAAACAACAGGTCTATGCCTTGTCCTTTTATTAAACAAACTAAACAGCCTTATGCTATTTATCCATGATAGCAGGTCATTTCTGTTTCCTCTCCGAATCATGCGCACACACACGTACACACACACATATACAGGATAGCACACATACTGTATGTTCGCACCGACAGAGAGAACATATAACAAAATATGTCACGTCAGCCAAGGGAGATGCAGACTAAGATATGTACACTGTTTAAATACTCCCAGGATGGCAAAGATTTCAACATTCGCTCTCTGGGGAGTAGCAGCTGGAGTTACTCTCCTGCTCTGGGTCCAAGTGTAGAAAAAAAAGCTCAAGTCCTGCACGCCTCGACCCCGACAAAGTTGAAAAAGTCTGGTCATTATAGCATGAGAAGTTCGGACTCAGACTGACTGACAGAGGGGAAATACTCCCCATGGATGTACAAGGACTTAGTAAGTAAACACATACATGGATGAATGAATGAAGAGATGGATGAATGACCCAGTGGATGGATGGATGAAGAAATAGATGGATGGATGAATGATTGAACAAAGAAATAAATGATGGCTCGACAAATGAACAAATAGATGGACGGATGGATGAATGAATGAACAGATAAATGGATGAATGAATGAATAGATAGATAGATAGATAGATAGATAGATAGATAGATAGATAGATAGATAGATAGAT
>JAPTGZ010000005.1:60453901-60468204 GCA_029814645.1 Fowleria isostigma
AGATAGATAGATAGATAGATAGATAGATAGATAGATAGATAGATAGATAGATAGATAGATAGATAGATAGATGAATGAATGGATGATGGATGAATGAATTAATGGATAGGTGGATGAATGATTGAACAAATAGGAGGATGGATGATGAATGAATGAATTCATAGATGGATGGATGAACAAATAGGTGAATGGATGGATGAACAAATGAATTTATAGATGATGAATGACTGAACATGTAGATGGATGATGGATAGATGAACTAATAGATGGATGGATGAATAAGTGAACAAACACAGATGGATGGATGAAAGAATAAATAGATGAATGGATGAACAAATAAATTGATGAATGAATGAATAGATGGATAGATGAATGAATGAACAAATAAATTGATGGATGAATGAATGAATAGATGATAGATGAATGAATGAACAAATAGATTGATGGATAGATGGATGGATGAACAAATAGATGGATGAATGAATTAACAGATTGGTAGGTAGGTAGGTCGGTAAAAAATGCACACTGGATAATTGCTATCAAACAAATTGTCTGATATTTCATTCAATGTAAAATATTTATATCTATCTATCTATCTATCTATCTATCTATCTATCTATCTATATACATATATATACAAATTTTTTAAAATAGTTTTTATTTCTTTGTTGCTGTTATGAAAAGAACAAGGCTGTAAACCTAAGAAAAACACTGAAGGGCATTACTTTTTTTTACCTTTAAAATGTTGGAAATATCAGCATTCATATGGGTGCATGAAGTCCTTGAAAATGCTTGAATTTCAATGTTGTGTTTTTAAGGTCTGAAAAGTGCCTGAATTTCAGCTCAAGTGCTTCAGAGTGGTTGCAATTATAACTGATTTATTTATAAATTTTTTAACACTAACTCTACCAGGTTTGATGCCAAGCCAAAGCTGCTTACACAGAGGTGATACATTTAGAAAAATAAAACTTTGTCAAAAATAAAAATTGGTGGGTGTTCTCAGGTCGATTCCAGGCACATTCTGATCAAGTGTGTCTAAAGAGCGCCAAGTGGCTTCCCATTTTTTGGATTAAAATTTGTGTGTTCCTTTAGTTTCTAAACTTTTAATCATTCTGAATTGTATTTATGTATTTGGCCCCGGTGATTAGGTGCTGTGCTGGAAAAATTTGAAAATGGCCCTTAAAAGTGCTTGAATTTGACCTTGAAAAATGTGCACGAAACCTGAAATATGTTACATACTGGGAGCTGGATGGTTGTTGACATTAGCTAACTCCATTGATAAGTTAACAATGACCTACATCTACCAATAGTGGCTTTTTAAATGCCACTATAACAACGATAAATTTGCTGCAGTAGATTGGCCTTTTCTTGCTCCATTCTTCAATAGAGAACCTTCCATGTATTAATTTGTATGAGTTGGCTTCAATAGGAATCATTATAAGGCAGTTCTAGGGAACACTCACAGGCAGACTCTTACTTAGCTGTTCTCACAAAGGTCAAGGGAAAGGTCTGTACAGTATTGTTGCACAATTGGTGGGCTGCGTAGCAAAGGGCCACATCCTCCCAGCGATTTGGCAGACACTATATAGGCTCCTTTGTTCTAACTGAGAATCATCAGGATTCCCTAGTCTGAGCAGAACAGACGAACAGCACTCATCACAATCATGCAAATCTCTTGGCATGTTGTTAAAACACACCAAATAAATAGATTAGAATGACAGATTGTCAACTTCCACACCCCAGTCCAAAAGCTCATGGCCACAGTGAAGAGGATTTTAGCATATTTGTAAAGTCAGCCTGTTTTCTTTTCTGACATGCAAAAGTGTTTTTAAGTTATGTGTTCAAAATTTCATTTCATTTTTGCTGTTGTACAGATCATAAGTAGACATTTATATTCAGTAAGTTTTTTCTTAATTTCCTTTCTACATGTTTTCCCCACAACAATGATTTCAGTATAAAACAAGGCACAGGCTAAATCAGTATCTTGATGTTTGTAACTACCTAAACTACCCAAAAGTACTCACCCACCAATGTTTAGCATCAAAAGTATTTGTATGGGTGGCTGTGCACATTTGCAACATTAATACAGTGTATCTGATACATTTTCATTTGTGGATTTGTGTCTGTGCTGTTAAGGTAAATAGACATATGCTGCCAATTGAATCTAATTCAAATGACATTAAAGTTATAGGAAACACATTATTCTGATTGTCTAGATCAGGTGTGTCAAACATGCGCTCCCTGGGCCAAAACTGGTCTGCTAAAGCTTTCAATCCAGCTCGCAAAGTGTAAAAATTATGCTGAAGATATTAACAGTCAAGGGTGTTGAACTAGTTTTAATTCAAGTTCCACATACAGACCAATTTGATCTCAAGTAAAATAACAGCATAACGTATAAGTAATGACTCCAAATTTTCTTCTTAGTTTATTGGAAAAATATAATATAAAATTATGAAAATATTTAAATTTACAAACTATCTCAACAATAAAATGTGAATAATATGAAATATCTAAAGAAAATAAACTGCAATTTTAATATTACAATGCCTGTTACTAAATGTTTTGTGCCTTTTTAAATCTGATCCATAATGCAGATGTATAATAATTGAAGCATAATATTTCCATAATTTATGAGCTATTATGTTATTGTAGTGGCTTTTGCCACCACTGTGGAACTAACTTCCTCATTTGTCTATCACCACAGAGCCAATCAGCTCCCTTGTATATCATGTGTAGACTGGTAACCTGTCACCCTGCTGCCACAGTACTGTAGCAATAAACATCGCACATCTAATGAACCTGTCTGGTTACAGGAAAGGGCTAGGGTACCAGTTACAGAGGCTATGTCCAGACAACAATACTCATTGTATTTTCTTTTGCGTATTCTAAAAGTTTTGTGTCCATACATATATTGTTTCCATCTGCATCCAGATGAAAATGGGAAAATGGGTTAAAACATGTAATACATATCACACACCTATATGTATTGCTGTCAATCAATCAATCAATGAAATTTTATTTATATAGCGTCAAATCATAGCAAAAGTTATGTCATGACACTTTGTATATAGAGTTGGTGTAAACTAGATTCTCAAACACAGGCAAACACAGACAGAGTCACAGGTTACATTAAAATCATAGAAGAATGCAGTGACCACACCATCAGGTTATGTGCAGAGTTTTCTTCTTGTGGTCACATGGTACTATGTGTCCTCGTTTCCAAAAAGTGGTGTTTTGCCTATACATAAGCCAATGCTAGGGTGGTGTTGTGAGATTTTTCCGCTGTGTCCAAAAAGGCAGTTTTAGGGCACCGACAAAGCCAGTGTCATGTGGATGCAAGGTTGAAGTCATTAAAGTTTTGCGGATTGACATAATTTTATTTTTGTGTGTATGGGGCGTATACACTATATATCACCACAGTACTGTGACAACAAGAGGCTAATGAGTTCATATAAGAATGGCTCTCTGGCAACAGAATGTCATTACTGCTTATTGTCACAGTACAAATTCTAACGTTTGATTGGCTCTGTGGCATTAGAAAAAATTATATTTTGTGCCACAGTACTGTGGCAGTAGCCATTGCCTTATACTATGTATATGTTGTTGGGTTTTTTTGCACTAAAACAAAGAGGAAAATTGGAAGGAAATGAGTTTGACACCCCTGGTCTAGTTGTTTGATGATACCGTTTCAGACAGCACCCTTTACTTAATTGTCTGGGCGTGGCGGGACATCAACAGCTCTATCACAGTGGTTGTTTACATGATGTCCGAATAGATTGATTGTAATCCATAATGATGAGAAAAACAACATTGTTTCAGAAAGATAAAAGGCTGATTTTTCACCTGAATATTTGCAGTCTATATGAAAGTTTCAGTGTGTCAGTTTTAGAGTGGGTGAAGGCATCACTACTGTGAAGAGAAACTCTTGGAACTATTTCTTATAAAACTGCTCTTACTCTAAGACTGGTTCCAACCAGTTCACCATATTTACACAAATATGGAAAACACAATGTGACTCCAAAAGAACAGGGACTTACCAAGAGACAAACTCACTTTTTTACATCACTGTCCTTCTCAAAATTTTCGTCAAAGCTACATAAATGTCATAGCCACATATTCAGCTGGATCTTCTCTCTTAACAATGAGAAGACTGTAGTGATTCGAAGTAGTGCCTGTGACTGAGAAACTAGTGTTTGAGGGTTACCACAGGCCAAACCTGTGCCACTGCACCCATGGCTGGAGGCTCAGGATGTTCAAACTGTTATATAATAAAGAGTATGTGGAAACTGAATGACTCTGTGAAATGGATGTTCTGGTAGAAGGGACAGTCAATGTGCCATTAAATAAATATTCATCTTAATCCATAAAGACCCAAACATCTACTGGTGACCAAAACCATTTACTGATGTAAAGTGTTTAATACCTGTTGATCCACTAATCCTATTAATGCTTGTAAATAATTGGTGGAAAATACAGTTTGTCATCTTTTCATGGTCATCAGATATGGCCCATTTGGACGTTCAGAGGCTCTGTAGTGACCGTTGAAATGCAATCATCTTCTACAATATTGATTCACCAGTAAAACCCATGGAGTTGAATCAATGACAATGGATGGACACACTTGTTATATGTTCAGTTAGTGATGTCTTTGAAGAAAAAGTCACTTTTCAGCTGTTTTAACTGTTTTGATATGATGACCTTTGAGTTTACTGTGGGTTTTGTTGAACATTTAAATTAAGCATAGGAAATTAAATATAGGAAAACATATGATTTACAGTGAAAAATACAGAGGATAATATTACAATAAATGATGATAAATCACCTAAGTAAATAGGAAGAAAAATGTATTTGGGAACTACCACAAAGTAGCACTGGTCTTTGTGGGTTAAAAAATAACAAAGAAAAACTAACGCTTCCTGTCATGCTTGAGTTACAGTAATCTCAGCTTTAGAAGAGTTGGCACTAATAATTGGGAGCTGTGAAGGTGATCATTGTGAAAAAGACGTGATGTTGGTGACCCAGCAGAATTAATGGGCTTGAAAACTACAGGAGAAACTCACAAAAAGGGATGGAGGGACTGACTCTTGTATTCTCTGTGGATAATCCATCGTCTTCCTCTCATCCGGGGCTGGGTCCCAGAGGCAACAGTCTAAACAGGGATGCCCAGACTTCCCTCTCCCCAGACACCTCCTCTAGTTCTTCCGGGGGAATCCCAAGGCGTTCCCAGGCCAGCCCAGAGACACGACGAGAAGCTCTGGGGATAAATTACCAGCAAAATGACAGTTGTGTTCCTGTTTCAAATGGTCCCACTGCAAAGCTGTAAATGAAGCAGCAGATTGGTCGAAATCTGTAATTATACTAAAGTGGAAGAGGATGCTGTAAATCAGAAAATAATTTTATTACTTCTTACAGGGAGCTTGTTTTTTTTTGTTTCCAGGTCAATCTACATGGAGTTTGAAAAAGATGTTGAGGTAAAAGGAATCCCAGCCTACCGCTTCACACCACCACGCTCTGTTTTGGCTAGTAAAGAGGAGAATGAGGCCAATACGGGGTTCTGCGTCAGCCCAAAGGAGTGCCTGGGAACTGGCCTCCTGAAAGTCAGCCCCTGTCGGAAAGGTAAACGTCAGCTTGTGCAGACTTAATAGATTTTCCCAACCACTTTTTTTTTTTTTTTTTTACTGTTTTTAGCCTCAAAGCTGTTTTTTTTTTTTTACACTCATAACAAAGTATGTTTGTTATGTTTTTACTAGCTTTTAAAAGCGTGTGATTGTTAGAAACCTTTTTTTCTCCCCACACACATAACAAAGTATGTTTGTTATGTGTGTGGGGGAAAAGTTTCCAACAATCACACCCTTTTAAAAGCTAGTTTGATTTGAACTCTGTTGCTTTATCCTTTGCTCAGAAAATACAGCACACTGAAAACTGTAACTACTGCAGTAACACCAAGATAAAAAAAATTGATTAGAACAGAGCAGAAATCAGAGTGAAGTTGTTCTGTTTTGGGCCATTACTTCCACCTTGCTGTCAACAGTCTTACTAATACCCTCTAAATGACCCATGTGACACAGCTCTCCAGGCCTCTGCACACCTCAGACGCCATCTGACCATGACTGGCTCAGTAGCTGAGGGGCGGTAAGCCCTGTCACCTGACTATGGCCTTGAATGTTGCCAGGCATTACCTTAGTGCCAGTGTTCACACAAACATTGTCCCTCATGTCTCTCAGAAGATGGTGCGTTTTTAGTTTTTGATTGTGCTTTCACATTTCTTGTGCATTTTGAAAGCTCATTTTTAGGTTGTTGGAATTATGAGGCTTTTTTTTACTCCATAGTTTAGCAGTTACTCTTTTCCATAACAGGGTTTCTGTGGGGTGTTAAAAAAAAGTCTTATAAATATTGAATTTATAAATTTGCAATAATCTAATGTTTAAAAAAGTCTTTAAAAGGTATTAAAGTTGATATGGTAGGTCTTAGTTATGCTGCTATAAACGTGTTTGCTGTGTTGTGTTTAAATGTGTCTAGGAAATGTCCAAGCTGCAGTACATTAGTCTACTCAGTTCCAGCCATTCTAACCTGATGATTTATTTTGAAATTAGGAACCAGCTATGGCTAACTTTACAGAACTGATCACAGAACATTCAGCCCAAAACACATACAGCCGTTAATCACCTGAGAAGGCTGACTTTGGGAACTTTAAGGGATGACTCACAAGCGAAAAGTAAGCATTAGGAACTGAATATTAAATAATGCCTGGTTGGAGAAAAGATCATTCTCGCATCAACCAGGTGGGGTTGATGCGAGTGGAGGGGGAACGTGTTTTAAGTTCGGTGCAAAATGTGCAAAAATAAATTCATCTCAGAGCAATGGGAAATGAGGTGTTGGAGTAAATAAGTACATTTACCCCATTAGCTAGAGTTTTTTCCAGTATGGCTGTAAAATTGGCTGTGAAATGGGCATTAAATTTTGAGACCTGTAGGAACCCTGCATAACAAAGTATACCATAATATGCCATAACAATACACATTTCATACTGTGTAAGAGAAAAATGGCAAATGCCACAGTGCCATGTGTGCTCCTCTGGGTCCCGCCAATCAAAACAATAACAAAAAAATGTAAACTGGACAAACACTCTGGTAGTGACTTTAAAAATGTCAAGGTCCAACTTCCCATAAATGGATCTCCTTTTGCCTGCCTAACAATAATAAGGTAATATAGAGTATATGACACCCAAATATTCACATTTCTTTAGCTTTTTTCTGTTCCATAAAGTCACAGTGAGCTTTTTTAATGTATACTTATTTTTTCTTTCAATCACGTAAAACCGTTAAATTGACAAAAAAATCAAATTCAAGAATACAATAAAGATGTTTAACAAGAAAATATATTTGAATAGGTATAAATCATTTGACAGAAGGTTTCTTGCCATTAATTAATGCAAAGTGGTTGGACATCATGGCATTTTGACCCTCAAATTTCAAATATCTTGTGATTTTGGATGTAGAGTTTGCATATGGGAATATATGTTAGCTTTCTTAAAGTCTTTAAAATAGGTTCCATGTTAATGACCAAATCCAACAAGATATGGAATATTCTATAATTGCTTTTAGATTTTATTCATTATCTGAACCCACTTTGTCCTCAGGGGTTGCTGGAGTCTATCCCGGCTGAGTTGCCAGTTCATCACATTGCTCAAATTTATGGAAATCATTTATTTCAGAAATGTTACATGTTTAGTACACAAAGCATTTTCACTCCTTGTTATACAACATAGAGAAGGTTTTTATAAAATATTTTGATCAGGTGTGGGGAAGTACTACCCTTATGGCTTTCATGAGTGCACCAGTACAACTGTGTGTTATGTGTGGCTGTGGTACAGTGACCTTGGGGGGTTGTCACGGGAACAGCCTCTCAGGTGACGGCAGGTGTCTAATGTTTTTGCCATGAGTGTTGCCAAACACAAGAGCAGGGAAAATTCTCACCTCTGTCCCACTTGAATAACCATGGCCTCATCTGACTCTGTTGTTGCTGAGACGCGTCACAGTCCTGGTACATCTGTTTGTGAACCACACATACAGACAGGGTGGAACCGGACACAGATTTTCTTGTTTCACTGATGGATTATAGGTCTGTCTCATCTTGACAATATGAAGAACAGCTTCACAGGAGGGACACGGTGCTTTACTTGATGTCAGATAAATAATAAAACTGCCGTGCGTGTTCCTTATTTGCCCGTTTTTCTGGATGTTCGACTCAGGCAAACAAACTGAGTGTCTTTGACAGAGGTCAGATTATATTGTGTGATCTGCTCCAAACTACTCTGCTGTATGCTGTGTTTAGGAGTATTTGGAGTATACCTTATTAACCCTTAATAGGGCACTCATAGAAACTCTCTGAAATGAAAAAATTCAATCTTACTGGATTATTGGAGGATATGTTTTTAGTTTTTGAATGTTTTCACATTTTGTGTGCATTTTGAAAGCTCATTTTTTGGTTGATGGAATTATGAGGCTGTTTTTTACTCCATGGTTTAGCAGTTACTCTTTGCCATAACAGAGTTCCTGTGGGTTGTTAGGAAATCTTGAATTTACAAATCTACATTTAATACCTTAAAAAAGTTTTTAAAAGGTATTAAATTGATATGATAAGTGTTTGGTTCTGCCGCCATAAACTTTTTCGCTGTTGTATTTAAATGTGTCTGTTAAATGTCCTAGCTGCAAACAAAGTAATGTTAGTCGAATCAATTCTACCCATTCCACCCCAACAATTTATATTGAAATTAGGAACCAATTATCACTAACTTTGCAGCCCCCAATAAGAAATGACTGGGAAAGGTGGGAATCAAGGCACTGGAGTAAATAGGTACATTTTTCCAAATTTTCGGAGTCACCAATTTTTGCCTGTATGACCGTGAAATGGGCATTAAATTCTGTTCTAAGTAGTCTCTGAAAGGTTTTACATTTAACTTGTAGAAATCTGTAGGAACCCTATTCATTATTTTTCTGAAATTTTTCAGATTTTTTTATTGTTATGTTGAAAATCAGTTTTAATGATATTACCAATTTTTAATTCTTAACTGTAAGGGGCAAAAAAAAATCCCTAAAAGTAAATAAAAAATACAAGAAAAATATATATCAAGTGAAAGGAACATTTATTTTAAAACATTAGAACATCACTTTTTGAACTTTAGACCAACATAAGTGCTGATCCAGACACCTGTTAACATCCACATTATTCATTTGAACATCATTCCTTACATTAGTACCATTATGTCATGGTACCTAACAAAGCAGGTACACTCACTGTTCATGCAGAGGTGCACCTTACAGACCCTGTAGACCAGTGGTCACCAACCATGGTTCTCGAGATCTACAATCCTGCATGTTTAAGATGTAGCCCACTTCCAGCACACCTGATGATCGTTATCAGTCTTCTGCAGAGCTGGCTGATAGGCTGATCATTTGAATTAGGTGTGTTGGAAGTGGGCTACATCTAAAACATGCAGGATTATAGATCTCAAGGACCAGGGTTGGTGACCACTGCTCTAGGGCATCAGTCCAGGGAATTGAACCGATGATTCTTCAGCCATGGCTACACCTGAACCAAAACAAGGTGATGGCACTATTGTAACACATTGAAATACATTACTTCCTGCCAAACCTCCATACTGATGTGGACAGGATATGAGTGAAAGTTCATTGTTTGTTCTGCTACGTCTCCAGTATACAGCGGCAATCAATGCCTGTGACATGTTGGACTGAAAGTGGTTTCCAAAGTGCCCAGTTTCATTTCTATTCTCATATTCTATTTGTGGCCGGCTTATTCAGTTAGAGTACTTCCTGTGAGTCAGATTAAAGCAAAGCCATACTTACAACCTACGTTCAGATGTTATTTTTCCTTTCAACTGGTCCTGCATCACAAATGGTATGGAAAAGGTTTGGCGGATCTCATTTATCTTATCATGAAAACCTTGAAGATATTTAGTATTAGGGATGGGTATCGAGAACCAGTTCTGTTTGAGAACCACCTGGGCTACTTGTAACGCTGTCAAAGCTTCCATTTGTTCAACGGGGGGGGATACCTCCAATATGATAAAACATTTGTCCACACAGCATGACATTCATTTACAGCATGAATCTCAAACATGCTGCTTGGGGCCCAAAACCAGCCCACCAAATGGTCCAATCCAGCCCGTGGGATGAATTTACAAAGTGCAAAAATTATACTGAAGATATTAACAATTCAGGATGTTTAACTCATTTTGTTTCAGGTTCCAATTCAGATTAATATGGTCTAAAGTAAAATAACATAATAACCTATAAATCGAGACTTCATTTTTCTAGCTTCAACTGGACTAGTTTTGTTCTTTTGAAATAAAACTAGTCCAGTTGAACGTCAAAAAACTACCAAGAAGAGCAATGACCTGAACAAATAAGAGATTGTTCTTATTTTGGTTCCAAATTCCAAATTTAAACAATACTATACCTGTTACTAAAGGTTTGTGTAACATTGTGTGTACTGCACACTTATGAATGATAAGTTGAGGCATAATATTGTTAAAACTGCAATAACTTTTCTTGCAAAATTTCTGTTTTTTCAGGTTATTCACATGATTTTTGTGATAGGATAGTCTGTAAATGTAAATATTGTCATTATTTAAGGGTTTATTGTATTAAAACAGAAAGACAAAATTGTCCTTATTCATAGGTTATGATGCTATACTTTACTGATCCGTCCCACTGGAGATCCAATTGGAAGAAATGAGTTTGAGATCCCTGATTTACAGGAATGTCACATGTTTGATATGCTATGTAGTGATGTTTGTGAACTCAGCGGCAGAGCAAACACCAGGATGTCATCCAGGCCCAGTTCTAGGAGGAGCAACAAACGACCTGCCCACTTAAATAAAAGTTTCCAAAGGTAGGAAAAAAGAAAATGAGTTGCACAACAATGGGATACATAAAGGAATTAGTAAAGCATCTGAAGTTTTACTTTGTATGATGTGACTGTACGAATTTACAAATATGTATAGTTGAGAATTCTAATTAAAAATGATTGGTGCTTGACAGAAATGTGTAACCTTAATTGTGATTAATTGTATGGATTTCTGCAATTAATCACGATTAATCACAAATTTATATGCGGCATTCAATAATGAATGCAAAAGTAGCATATTTCACATTTTAATTTTACAATTATTTCAATATTAACCTCAAACTCTAGTAGTAAAGACTTTAAAATAAAATAAGGTATTTTTTATAACAGTATTGCCTTTTATCAAAAGTATGATATACAAATAAAAGTGCAATAATATTTAGTTTTCAAAAGCTTTGAAGAAAAAAAGGTGCGTTTAACCAACAGCCTGGTCTGCTGTTACATAAACCTGTCTGTCAGACTGAGATAGGAGATCCCATCACACATCAAAACCACTCCACACTCATTAGAGTTAGTTCATTCCAATATAGACATGCACCTGGATGAGGACGAGTGGCCCCGGGCCCGTGAATAGATGGACAGAAAAAGTTTCCCAGTATGCATTGGGACTAAGTATTTGGGACAGTTTCATGTGTTTACAGCAGGGGTGTCAAACTCATTTTAGTTCTGGGGCCACATTCTGCCCAGTTTGATGTCAAGTGGGCCGGAACAGTAAAATAATGACATAATACCCCTTAATTATTATTTTTTTTCTTTTTGTTTTAGTGCAATAAAAAAAAAATAACATTTACAAACTATTCTTTCACAAAAAAAGATGTGGGTAATCTGAAAAACACTTAACTTTTTACTTAACTTGACAAATTTTTGAAAAATAAATGCAATTTTAACAATATTATGCCTCAACTTATCATTTAAACATGTTTATTATACACAATGTAACACAAATATGTGGTAACAGGCAGAATATTGTCAACAGTTTAGTAACTTGTAGAGTAGATTTCTACAATATTATGTCTCTGCTTGCAAATCACAGTGGATCTACAAATACACAAAATATTTAGTAACCGGCAGAATATTGTTAAAATTGCACAGAATTTTCTTTTGACATTTCAGGTTTTTCACATTTTATTGTTAAAGGATAGTGGTAGATGTAAATAGTTTCATAGTGTAATGTTATTTTTTTCATATTAGACCAAAAAGAAAATTTGTACTTGTCAATATTTATAGATTATTATGTTATTTTATTTGAAATCCCATAAGTCTGTATTTGGCTCCTCAGCTAAAATGAATTGATTATTTTTGGATTTCACAACTTCATCCCGCGGGCCACAGTAGACCCTTTGGCGGGCCGGTTTTGGCCCCCGGGCCGCATGTTTGACACCTGTGGTTTACAATGTTCGGTTAGATAACAGAGTTATGGTGGCTTTTACCCTTTTTTCAGTTGATTTTTTGTTGAATAATTATTTCTATTGAGTTAATTTTCTTGCAGTGTCTCCTTTGTTTGATGACATTGTGCTGCAGTTGATTACCAGCTCTTTTAGACTGGAATCAGTATTATTAATTCTGTCCTGGATAACGCCAGCATCACATCCTGATGTATGGGCTGATTAGATATGATAGATGTTATAATGTTTCTTCTGTATTTATTATTTAAGACTATGCTTAAGACTTTCAAGAACATCATCTTTTTCTACTTCAAAGTGTGAGATGAGGTTGAAACAGGCTCGCATGTTGAATGGAGAAAAAAAATCAAAAATCAATGGATGTGATGAAGCCTTATGAAGTAGAATGGGGCTGCCAGTCGGCCGCGTGTTATCCCTACCCTCCAGCTGCCGTATCGCCTTCATCCCTTCAGCCCCTCTTTTTTCCCCCCCCCCCTCAATTTTTTTTTTTTTTTTTTTTTTATCTCTGATGATCTGCCAGTGCTTAGCAACATGCATCACCACTCTATGAAATGTTCCCATCTGGACATGTGTGCAGTCCCCATCTACCACTCCTGTCGTTCACCCTGTGTTGCATGTTACCTCAACTATTTCCAAATTCTTTACATGCCCATATGAGTCGAGTATGTACATTTATTTTATTATAGTACCCTCTTATTCCTATTTTCTTCCACCTTTTTTTTTTTTTTTTTCCTTTTGGTCTCCTCGGTCTTATTTCCTACATAAATACCTTCATCCATCATATGTGTCTTTCCCCCTCTTTCCTCAACATCCTTGACAGGGTAGCCATGGAAACGCTGTCCAAGTGAGCTGGTGACAAAACTGTTTTTTTTTTTTTTTTTTTTTTAAAGGCCAATCCCTAAATACGTCAGTCCAGAACTTTCCATCTCCCATGTCGCCTCTTAACTCCCTCGTGGAATAGCCTTAAAGTGTTGCTATGGATACAGATTCTTCCAGAAAAATAACCAAAAGCACTTAAAACCATGAAAGAGTGAACGTTTTGAGGTGAACAGATCTGTTAGTAACAGACTCACACGTAGAAAACTGTTATTCTAGGTGTTTTTATTCAGAAATTGAGAGGCTTCTTCTTACTGCTAAGCATTTAAGACCCAAATATACAACAGTGACCAAAAGCAACTACTGATCTAAACCGTCTAATACCTATTGATCCACTAATCCTATTAATACATGTGAATAAGTGGTGTGAAATACAGTTATTCGTTTTTTCATGGTCATCAGATATAACCCATTTGGACATTCAGAGGCTCCGTAGTTACCATGGAAACACCGTCATCTTCTACACCAGTAAAGCCCATGGAGTTGGATCAATGACAGTGGACGGATACACTTTGGCTACGTTCAGACTGCAGGCAAATGTGGCCCAAATCTGATTTTTTTGCCCATAGGTGACCTGTATTCAATATGTTAAAGACAGTTTGAACAGCACAAATCACATTTTTTCAAATCAAACCCAGGCCACTTTCATGTGGTCTTAAATTCAATACATAGCTGATATTTTGCAATGTGACTTCAGCCACGTCACATTTATTAGACATTTACGTCATTGAAATGTGACAAACATCAGAATTCTGGGGGCATTTCACCAGGGGCCAGGGTTACGTTCTATATATTAGAGTTAGAACAGTATTTTTCAACCTTGGGGTCGTGACCCTGCATGGAGTTGCCTGGAATTCAAATGAGGTCACCTGAAATTTTTAGAAATAGATTAAAAAAAAATATATGTGCCTCTGTACATAATAAAATATATTATATAGACAAAATATGATCGAAAATTAACATTTACTCAAATTATAGTGTACAGGGTTCTCGCTAGCGCAAACTTGGTGTCGGCCCATTACGCTATAATTTGTCCCCGACACGCAAGTTTAGGACCGACACGCTAATTATAAATAGATCGTAACGGTGTGTATC
>JAPTGZ010000005.1:60700339-60711524 GCA_029814645.1 Fowleria isostigma
TCTACTTCAAGGATTTTGCCTATCACGGGTTCTTTTTGGAACGTAACCCCCGCGAAAAACAAGGGTTTACTGTATATACATATATATACATATATATATATATATATATATATACACCTATACACACACGTAAAGACTTTACAGTGTTACAGTTGTATTGGTTTTAATGACACTGTACTAATGTAATTAAAACCAGCAGTAACGTGCTCATAGACCAACATGACCACATAAGTGGTACCTGCAGTGTGTTTCCGGGGTACGGTGCGGACTGAATACTCAAAGTCTGGCACCACTTTGTTGCTGAGGTGAAGGTGGTAGTTTCTTGCTTCGTCCAATAGATCACGACAACTAAGGTTGCCTTTGATCATCTCGTCTTTAGCCACTGTTCCTGTCAGGAACTCTACTGAAAGCAGAGGAAGGCGCACCTGAAGAAAGCACATATATTGCGGTTGTAAAAGAGGTTACATAACATAAATATATGAAGTCTGAATTTTACAGTTATGTATCCAGGTTTATGTAATCAGGTAAACAGGTCAAACACCAAGAGGATACACTACACTGCATTCACAAACACAGTCACGGAAATATAAAAGACGATCAGATCCATGAGACGCTCTCTAACCTGAGACATGATCTGGTCCAGCCAGGCCTCGTGGTGCTGTGGGTTTGCTTTCAGCCATTTCACTGCTGCATTGTACACCTGGGTCTCAGAGTGTATGTTTAGCTCACTGGAGGACAACAGTGTACGTAAGTGTTGTGGCGACACACACGTAAAGTCCTCACACTCCACCACTTCTGTGAAGTGCTCGCAGGCATAGCGGTCGGCCATGTCCATCAGGTCAACACGATTGTGGCTCTCAGCAAAAGTACGGACTGCTAGGCAGTTTGTGGGGTGAAAGTGGGCCTTCATGTATTCACAGCAGGCTCTTGCTACTAACTCCACCTAAAACATTCAGGCACAAATAAAAACGATTTCACATATTTTCCCAGTGTATTTAGTTTCACATCAGTTCAGTGTCATTCTGAAGTGCATCCGTTTATACATGTATGTGCATATTCTATTTCTGCACTGCTTGTTTTGCGTCTGTATTTACCTGAAGGATACATGCAGCATAAAGCAATGGCTGCACATTGTCCACAGTTAAAGTCAGTCTGGAGGAGTATGCAAAATGCACCAGGTCCTGAATCGCATCACCATCAAAGTCCTTGATTTCTATCAGTTCCTGCTTGGCCTCAGACATCTCTGACAGGAACATAGCTCTGTGATAAATGACCAACAGCTGTCAGTCAGAGTCAGGCAGGATACTTTTTCCACAAATATGATCTACTAGGGCTGCACGATTTTGGCCTAAAATAAAATTCCAATTTTTTTCCCTCTAAAAACTCGATTTTTGATTTCAATTTCAGCTTTTGGATCTACAGAACAGAGAGAGAATCCATCATCAGAGGGACTCACAGATCCGTGGATGGGGGGAGGGGGAGGGTGCGCGCTACCGGACATTATGCCTCATACACACACACTAGTCACATGGCATTCTCTGATGGGCCACAGAAGTTCAATCAATGTCAGTCAGTGACAGGCATCAGTCATGTGTGCATGGACCAGAGGAGTGAGAGAATCATAGACAGCCACGAGATGCCAACAGCTGCGTCTGACACAGAACATCCAGGGTCACCCGGTCATGACCCGGAGCTCTGATGTGTGCTGGATGCACAGTCCGATATGCAGTTTTGTGATGCCATCACAGATTTAAGGTCCATGGTCATTACATGGAATTTTGTGAAAGACTGCTGTGACAGTTAGGAGGAAGTGCCTACAGTAACCAGGAGGGTGGAGGCGGACACGCACAGACGCACAACTCAGAGACACAAGAGAGATAAAATCGATTTGACGATTACCCTGTTTTAAAAACCTTCCTAATTAAAAAAATCGGATTTCGATTTAAAATCGATTAATCGTGCAGCCCTAGGATCTACATTAACATCTTAGAATGCAACCATTTCATAAAACCTTTCACAAAAATATACATAAATTAATATGTAATTGAGAGGTTTTTTACATATTCCGTATATTTCTACACAGCCCATCTGAACTGCACAAAGGTTCTGGAAAAGTGGTATTATGCTATATTTAACAATGACAACTAAAAACCCAAACAGGACTCACCTGAAGTATGGAATAACACATGCTAGGACTAGTTTGTGGCATGGTATCAGCCTGCTGCCAACCTGTGGGCAGAGATGATCACAGAACACGTTTACAACATATAGTTCAATTAACACTAAGGTTTAACCCTTTAAGTACCCCACCAAGAAAAACCTGATGAAAAAATTTTTTGTTTGCATTTCTTATTCTGTTGGATGAGTAATTTCTAGATTTTTTTTTTTGCATACTTACTAATACCAACTCAAAAAGTGGCAAAAATTACTCACTAAATTCATTCTATCAACATATTCATGATGTACTAATACTAAATGTTTAATATTTGTAGTAACAAATGAACAGAGGTTTTGATTTTATAAAAATAATCCATTATTTCATATTGGCTTCATTTTTCTAGTCTTTACCATAAAGCTACAAATCAACCATTTGGTTGACACGTTCTTAAAAATTATTACATATCTAATTTAAGTTTTTGTGGTATAAAATAATATAATCATGTTCAGGAAGGCCTCTTATACTATGACATGGAAAAAAAACGTATTCATTTAGTGGTTTTCATCTTTCTTGGCTCAGTTAGGTTCAGATAAGTTAGGCACTTCACTTATTGAAATGTAGTGACTGGAAATGTGCTAAACCATATGGTTGAGTGAGCAGTTAAAAAGTTAAAAAGAAAACAAAAGAGCCAAAAAAGACTTCAGTCTATTTTGTCTATAGCCATATTAATTATAAAAAAAAAAAAAAAAAAAAGCAGCAGGCTATTACACTGACTTTGAGAAATATAGGCCCTACAGCCTGGCATCAGTGAATAAACTACTGTCAGAAGCATAAATATAGTCCAACCTTCAGTGTGACATCGCAGAGCTCTCCCACTTCATAGAAATGCCTGAGAGAGTTATGGAAGTCCTTCCAAGCCTCGTGAGCCTCGAAGACAAATGATCCATCAGGCTCACATTCTGCTTTTGAGGCCCTGTTTCCAGGACGCTTCTCCTTGGACTTCAGTTGCTTGGCATGGTCTGGCACCACGTCCCCTGGTGCCATAGCTGGCTACAGGAAACAACACCTAAATAAAAAAAGACAAGACAACAGAACAATACAGCAAATTAATGTAACTGAGCAGACAAAACAGTGTAGTAAAAAAAGTATGACTTAACTACTGACAGTGACAGTAGTTACTTAAAGAATTCTAAATGCTTTCATAAAACATCCCATGTATATTCTTATTATTATATGTTCTCATCTTATATATGTTGTTATAAACTTGCATCAACAAACCCATCCCTTCCCATAATAACAAAGGATTGTGACTGTGATTTTATCCTGTAAGAACCATATGTATGAAACATAAACCCTAACTTCAGTGAAACCAAAACCCACCACAGGCTTCAATGGAAGAAACAAACAAAGGAGAAATAAGTGGAGGGGAACACTGCCTGCCAGCTGAGCAAGTTTGATCAGTATTCCTCCCCCCCTCTTGGTGTCACTTCTCTTTTAACCCTTGACGTTGGAAAACAGGGAAAAAAAAAACTGTAAATGTAGCAACTCCATCAAGCTCATATTGAGTACTGGAACACAATACTGGAAATACTTACAAATCTGATGCATGAAAAAATCCTACCTATTTCCTAAAATGATAGAGATATCCACAGTTGTTACTTCTGTGGGTGAGAACTGAGAAACAGAGCAGCCAAAGAGGCCGAAGCTCCACCCACACCTTCCAGATGAAACACTGTCTCTCATTTAAGCTGACACTGAATAGACTCTGTGTATCGCCCCCTCATCATTAGTCTGCTCAGCTATAAGAGCAGACAACATCAAGTCCCATCATAAGCACTGGCCATCATAGGCTCTCTCCTCTCATGTTGAATTTAGCAAAATTCATCTCTGAAACATTTGAATTTATCGACATGTTAGTGCTTTAAAACACTGACTTAAAAACATATTATTTATTATTGATTATATATTAAGTTTTATGCTCTAAATGAATGGGAATGTTTATAATAACAGTACAAAATGTAAAATCAATGCTGAAGTGAAAAACAATGATTAGAGATGGTGTTGTGACGGATAACATATTGTTTGTGTCTCATAGTGTTGGCTTTAAAAACAGTGTGGTTGAGGCATTTTCCTCCATCAAATTGTGTAATTAAAGAGGAGTTTTGATGTTAAAATGAGATAAAGCGACTCACAGCCCAGTGCTTTGTTCCATTAAGTTATAATCATTTAACTGTTACACTGCAGCCGTAACTGCTTTGTGTCCACACAGACATAGTGAAGACATTCCATTTTTAGAATGTGTTGCTGTTGGCTGGTTTATAGAAAGGATTTTCGCAAACTGAATGTTGTTTGAATGAATAAAATATAGACTGTGCCTCATATTGTTTGCTTTAACAATAGTGTGAGATTCCATTAAAGTATCCATTAAAGTACTTTATGGCTATAAGAAGGCTACATTCTCACATAGGCTTTAGGCCTAACTCTATAATTTATAACTGCATGGAGCGAGAGTAAATTATTTAACAACTATGGTACATGACACAGTTTCTTAACAATAGGCAAACACCCCATTTCTGAACTACTGCTGTTTTTATCTGTAGCTGTGTGTCTCACTGAATCCACCATACAAAAAAAGAGACTCCCACTAGACAACCAACATGCCCCATTAGACACAAAAGTACAAAGAGATGGGTATGTGCTCATGAGAACCTACTATTGTCATGTTCAATTAATTCACCCTCTTCCAACAGGACACAGCAGCTACATGAGCTGCTGCTGAATACTTTGATCCCATGGTTTGTAATCTGGACCATCACTGTGAAAACAGGCTCATTACTTGCTCACTGGACACAATAGTTTCCAGACTACCAAGTGAGAAACAGAATGACTAGGCTTGTACAAACTTTGAATAGAGTAAACCATTCCATTACTACATGAATTACACCCATTATTTCCAACACAGCAAGTTTGTTTTTTTTGACAGATGTGAGAAATGTTGACTTGGGATATTATGCTTTGCTACTTTCTGATTTATCCAAATAAAGACGGTGATGCTACTATAGTTTGAATATATCGAGTTAAGGAGTTATTAGACTTGATATCCAAAAGTAAGTGTTATGTAATGTTTTCTTGTATTGATGCGTTCACGTTTTGCCTGCATCCAAAATATGCAGGAATGTGGGATGCTTTAAGCACCGGGTATAGCTACATAAATATTGCACTTATCTGCTAAGTGTAAACACCTGCTAGCGCCTCAGACTCAATCAAGAAATGTTTTAGAATGTGTGTGGACTTTATAAGTATGGCACCAATTGTTTAATTGAAAAAGATGACACAAAATATTACAGCGCGACGCTAATGATAAAATGCTTTCGGGTTGTAAAGCTACATAAGTTCGGAGTGGGGTAACGTTATCAGAATAAAACGCGAATTGTGACTGAGCAGTTCTCTTATCCAAAATCAACAACTTATCCTTAAACCATAAATTTCATGTACTCTCAAATACAAGCTTTATAGACGTCCCAGAGTCATTGAGTTTAACCACATTAGTTTGTCAAATGCTAGCATGTTTGCTAATATTAGCGCACAGACTAGCCACAGCTAATGCTAACACGTAGGGGACGGAAAGGTTTATACTATTAACTCCTCAAAACACCAAGTGCAGAACGACTGAAAATTACCCTGAAACATCAGTGAATATGTGTGTTAGATATAAAGGATAAAATTGAATACCTCATGTCGCAGTAAAGGATTAAAATGCCGGCTTCATTGATGTGAATGTTTGGCATTGGCACGTTTGTTGTGCTTCCCGGTGCTTCATGGGTATTGTAGTTTCAAAAGCACAACTCAAGTGAAGCTGGGCCAACCTTAACATTGTTTTCACTGTACTTTTCAGTGTCAGCGTAATACTTACTGTTAAACATGGTCTACATATAGTCTTACTATTTACTGAATAGTTTATGACTATCTGGAATCACGCCCTCATAGTACTTAAGTTGCTCTATCCTTATTATCTGCATCATTTAACATGAGCAGTATCTGAGCAGTGACTAGAGTAAAACCATTTGAAGTTATGACAGAAACTAGAAATAACAGTACCTTTGCTCCAGTAATTTCAGTAACAGGTCACTGTGCTAGGGAAGAATGTGCAAAGTAAGGAAATGAACTACTGTAATTAAAATTATCATATGACTGCCATGATGGTAACTGTGTCTGAAAATTATCCATTAACAACTTTATAACCCGTTGGGAGTTCTATAAAAGCAATGAAGAATCTAGTATGCACACACCAGAAAGGAATTTTTATAAACATTTATATGTATGTTCTCAATTAGTGTTTTATGTTTGATTTTAGTACTGACTTTTAGTGTGTTTTATGTATATTTTTAGTGTGGATGTATGGCTGTGGTTTCTATTTTGTGTAACTTCTGCTGCTGCTGCTGTCTTGTCCAGGACACTCTTGAAAAAGAGATTTTTAATCTCAATGAGCTTCTCTGCCTGGTTAAATAAAGGATAAAAGAAAAGAAAAGAAAAGAAAAGAAAAGAAAAGAAAAGAAAAGAAAAGAAAAGAAAAGAAATCCATTCCAAACTAGCAAAAACAATGATAATCCTACAATTATGAAAGATTATTTATTTCACAACAGTGTGACATTGTAAAATACATGATTAAACTTATATAGGTTGATGTATGAATGCATTCAACAGTCCAGAGTCAGGTTTAGAAAGGTGAGCAGCTGGTCTCGTTTCCACATCCTACTTATGCTGTTTCTTCTTCTTTAAGAGTGCATCACGTAGAGCAATCTGAATAAGACAAAAAATATTAACAACGGTTAAATGAATATTCCTTCTCTATGCATCACAAAACACAACCAATTTTAGTGTTTGTGAAATAGGCTACTTGCCTGTTTGTCTCTGAAGGAGCGTTTCCCCTTGGTTCGGACATTTTGACTGTGTCTCATCATCATGAAGTTCTTCTTCCTCCTCTTTTCCTTATTGCTGGTGCTGGCATAAGGGTTTAGCTTGGTCCGCTTCTTAACAAATTCCTTCCTGTCCGTCCTTCCTGCCTATAAAGAAGGAAAAAAAAATCTCCTTAATTAAAATTTAACATTTTTAAATACAAAACTGTTCGATCTAAACCTCTCAGAAATGATCAAATATCTCTGTGGTTAGAGTTGAAGCTTTACCATTGCTGTTGCCAGTCGTGTTTCCTTGTCTGCTTTCGGCTTCTTGTGCAGTTTTTCAATATTCCTCAGTGTGAGCAGCTCCCCTCTGACCGGTTCCAAAATAAAATAAGCAAAATGTCAGCTACCCCCCTTAATAAACCAATCATCACAGTGAAGTACAGATGTTACAACAGAGTGTAAGTTAAAAAGCCTCCCCACCGGTCGTCTTCCTCATTGTCACTGTCCATGGTTTTTCTTTTCTGACCCTTGCCTGGGGCAGCGTTGACCTCTTTGGCCATCTGCACCAAACGGATCTTCTTAAAGTCATCTTGAGTGAGGAGTCTTCCGCCACTGACCGCTGCTGCCTTTGCCTTCCTTTCCTCAACTGGAATATTCTGAAGCTTCTCCGCCTTATACAAAGAAACAGAAAAAGTGAAACCAGTGTGTTAGTATCTAGAAGTGTAATACCATCAAACACCACTAAATATTGGTTTCATCATCTTCTTCCATTCTGTTCTGAAAATGGATGTCCACATTACTCATTATAGGCTCCAAATATGATGAATGAGACCAGAATAACTCCTGGCAAAAAAGACTTGGAGACATTCAATGAGAGTCTATGGGAGACAGGGTATTTTGATGCTGCCATCTAGTGACTGTTAGCTGTATTACATTTAAAATGTACATGCAATGGTCATCCTTACAACATTAATTGTGCTTTGTGTATTACTTAAAAGCAAGAAATGTGTAAATTCAGTCCAAAAAACAAAACAAAACAAAAAAACCACACGAAATGCACCACACTGGACCTTTTTATTACATGAATTATGCATGGGGGCAGAACCGAAGGGGAGCGGCCATTACTGGCCGAGTTGTTTCCGGGTGATAGAGTGCGAGTAAACAAGCAGCAGCCAGTGAACGGGACTGAGTGGAAAGTATATGTTCACATTTATTTTTTGTGCAGCCATAAGCTTTGGACTCTGCCATTGTCCTAGTTCAAGGTCAAGTTTATTTCTATAGCACATTTATAATAACGCAAAGGGTCCGAAGTGCTGTACAAGGATAGGATAAATAGTATCTAAAAATACAACCAGAAGATGAGACAAATAAGTCACAGACTTGTATTAAAAGCCAGTGCAAATAAGCACATCTTTAAAAGAGATTTAAAATGCTCAGTGGACTGCACATGTGACATAATGGGGCAGAGAGCTCCAGAGTCTTGGACAGGTTACAGAAAAGGCACTGTCACCTTTTGTCTTCATGCGGGTTCCTGATACGTCTAAAAAGAGGCCATTTGAGGATCTCATTTCTCTGGCTGGAACGCGCACAGGTAAAAGCTCTAAAAGGTAAGAGGGTATTAAACCAGTCCACATTCTAGACACAACCCATCACTGGCTGATAGCGTTTCATCTTGGACACGGGTCAGTGACCAGTCCACCACGGCCCAGGTAATCGGACAAAACAATGAGTGCGTGTCACTATCGGTGTTGGAACAGCCCGTGAAGGAACCAGCCTGTCTCTGACCACGACTGACTGATGGAGCAGTGACTAATGCTGCGTTCCAGGCAAGTTTTTGAGCTCAAGCCACGACTCACCACTTTGTAGCGTTCCAGGCAAGTTGCACCAAACTGCCTGAGGGCAAGGAGTTAAGGCAAGAGAAGCTGCTGTATCTTTTATGTAGGTTATTTGTGTATTTGGACACCACGTTCATGGGGGCCGCCATTGTTGTTTGTTGGGCTGTGATGTCAGAACTCGTAACTGGGAGTACATCTATCTAGGTCGAGTTCACAAGTTGGAAGTTACCAGTTTGACTGCCGTTCCAGTGCATTTTCATTGGTAGAAAGTTGGAAAAGCATGGGTTACAGGTTACCTGGAATGCACTAGTAGTACTAGAGCTGCACAATCTATCGGATGAGCATCGTCATCGCGATGTACGTGTGCGCAATAATCACATCACAGGTTCTACAATGTAGGAGGTAAATGAACTTAACCTGTTCTCATCTAAGTTCAAGGGTACCTGACACACACTGTGCACAGCGATCCACCAATCACAATCTCTTTATCAGATCACTGAAGCAGATCGCACCCCTGCACATGGAGTGAGTCACTGGTAAAAACATTGAAAAATGAGCAACCAAAAAGAAAAAAAGAATTACTAAAAATGAAGACTTAGTGCCAAAAAGAAAAGTAATGTCAGTTGTCTGGAATTATTTCAGCTACAAGAAGAATGAAACTGAACACGTGTTCTGTGTCAACAGTATCTTGCACCTGTTGACACAACCAGAGGTAACACAACTAATTTGTTTGACTATTTATATTGGCACTACAGCTATTATATCCTCCAGAGTATTTTTTCATATCGCAGGGTTAAAAATAAATTTTTAACAAGAAATTGCAATGCAGCTTCTCTTGCCTTAACTCCTTGCCTTGTTTTTTCCAATATTGTGCAGCCCTACTTAGTACTCGCATGTATTTGACAACATGCGTTCATGTAAATTACAGGACAGAAGCGGTACTATTATACGCAGAGGTGTGAAATCCTGCTGCCATGTATTAGTTCCCACCATTCACTGAACCAGCCCATTTTGATGAGCACAACTCCTCATCCATATAAATTGCATAATTAGTGGTATCACCTGTCTTAAGTGAACAGGTAGAACCAATACATGTCAGGACTTTGACTTCCTGGAAGTGGATTTCCCACCTTTGATTGTATGTGATCTTTTGAAATAGCTAGCAATGAAAACTCACAACAAATATCCTTTAAAAAGATACTTGAAAAGTGTCTTCACTGTCACGATAGGGCTACTTTGCACGGTTAAATGATCAACAACTCTTCCCTCCTCCCATGGGACACAATGCGCATGTGCAGCTACAATGTAAATATGTAAATAATGGTTCATTTTTAAATTCTAATTCTTTATATAAATACCAAATTTCTTATTTTTCTGTTTATAGTTTAATTTTTTCATTAGTTTGTATTTTTTTCTGTCTTTTTCTCTGCATTTGCTGGTTGTATCTTTGCTGCTGCTGTGGAATTTCCCCCCCAGTGGGATAAATAATATCTTATCTATGCACTTCCATCCTCACCACTTCTCCTGTGTCTTCATCAGATGAGTGGTGAACATCGACCCACTCGCCATCTTCATCATCATCATCACTAATACTGGCACTTTCCCATCCGCCTATTACGGGAATACAAAGCAGGAACACATTAGTCTTTAATGATCAAACATAAAGTCACGAACAGTTTAGTATAAAGTGCAGTTAATCTGCTATTGATTCATAACTGCTGACCGTCATCATCCTCCGCTCCTTCCTCTTTCTTCTCCTCCACCTCCAGGACCTCAGCTCCAGGTATGTAGTCTTTAGCTTCGAGCTCTCCGTAGTCTTTGATTTTGGCTTCTACTGACGCCTCTGTGGGTCTCCCCTGGACAACAAACATAGGTTACACTTACACAGATGTATATTGTTAAATATAAACACTGTCTGCTAAAAAAATAACCAAATAAACTGACCGTATGGAAATGTATGCACATTAAATTTGATTAATGTCATTAAATTCAGATTTGACATGAACTGCATTATTTTATTAAAACCTTTTCACAACACAGAGTTTACTCTGAGTTACTACAATTTAAATTTAATACATATTTCACACTCAACTGTACTTTTTTTATTTTTTATTTTTTTGTAAATCAAAAATCAGCACAAACATACTCTGAAGTTTTGACATGCACCACTCTTACTTCAACCAACTTGCACCCAATTATGCGTCATGGTGGAGATCACATGATGCTCAGCAGCGGTGACTGGCAGCGTTCAATGTGATGATGTAGAGCAGGGGTCACCAACCCTGGTCCTC
>JAPTGZ010000005.1:60744269-60765978 GCA_029814645.1 Fowleria isostigma
ACACCGTCATCTTCTACAACATTGATTCACCAGTAAAACCCATGGAGTTGGATCAATGACAGTGGATGGAAATGCTTGCTTTATGTTCAGTTAATGATATACAGTATATGACTGAAAAAGTCACTTTTTGTGCAGTTTTCTCTATTTTTGATATAATAACTCTCAACTTTTGGGCTTTTAAGAACATCTTCATTATCAGTAAATTAAATATAGTAAAATACCTGATCTATGCTGATAAAATGCAAAATACAGAGCATAATATTATAATAAATGGTGATAAATCACTTAAGAAAGGTTCAAAATTTCATCAGGGAAGTGACACAAAAGTAGCACTGGGCCTTTATGGGTTAAATATCCTCTACATTAGAATGTGTCAGTGAGTCTTTGCATTTCCCATTGTGTGCTTTAAATCAAAACACAACACAAAAATCACCTCAGGCCAGTGTAGATACTTTACCAGTTTTGCTTTTCAATCTTCAAAAAAGTGTATTAAATGCACCTAATGACTAAGTCTACTAATGATGATATTTTAAAAGCCAAATTTTACAGGACTGGAGAATTTTTAACAGTGTGGTGTTGTCAATTTTAGTTCAGAAAAAGCTCTTCCTGTAAGCTTACCTCTAAAGGACAAAGTGATGAGAGACTCTCTGTTTCTCTTGCATCCTCTCCTTTAAGAAAACCTAAAACCAAAAATGACAGCAATGGTCGAGCCTTCAATGTCAAAACAATATTGCAGTTAGAGGCAGGAAAAGGCTATTTCTTTTCTAGGTGGTAGCACAAAGACTGGAAATACCATTCATGGTGGATGAAACTTTGGGGCTGATGTTGTTGTTGAGAAAAGAGACATTTTTCTGCCCAGGAGAGACAGGTTTTCCATCCCTTTGAGACAGATAAAAAAAAAATCATTATTATCTATTATAGCGTTATAATAATAAAATCATGTCACACATGAAAAATAACATCCTGTGCTGCTATTTAACTCAGAGCTGTCAGAAAATTCCAAGAGGCAACATTTTGACTTTGTTCATGCAGACTACACAGTTTAAAAAAACAACCAAAAAAAAAAGATTTTTTTTTAATATAAATTCTAAACTATTAAAACTCCCTGATTTAATAATTTACTATAATGCACAAACTTTATACAATGCAAGTCAAACATTACCGGCTAACATTCAGAAGTGTTTCACTGCATGTGAAGGAGGTAAAACATGAGGGGATGTGGTAACTTTAATGTCCGGGCGGAGAGAACCACCAGGAAAAGCTTTAGTGTGTCTGTGTGTGAGGTTCGGCTGTGGAACAATTTGGGGGTTCAACTAAAGCAACGCTCCAATAACATACAGCAGTTTAAATCAAAATATAAAGAAATGGTTGTAAAACAATATAGAAATGAAGGACTATGAAGGTCATGTGGTATATTTTCTTTTTTTCTTCTTATGTGGTTGTGGTTTTTTATTCTCTATTACTTTTTACTTTAATCATTGACATTATTTAATAAAATGTAAAGCATTTTTGTGTTTAGTCAGATTTGAGTCTGTTATGTGTAGGATTGTCTAAATTATGGGATCTGACATGGGAATTCAGGGCAGGTACAAGAATGGGGTAAGGGGCAGTATAAAAGTTAAACTTCATCTCATTCCTTTTTGAATGTTTTCTTTTCTTTTTATATACATTATTTTTTTTGGTTGGTTTTAATGTTCTATTCAAAATAAATAAACAAACTACCTTGTGGCCTTGAGAGTGAGGTCATCCAGGGAAAGGCCCAGCAGCCTCGTGTTCTCGCTCAGGGTCAGGTCCTGGGTGGGAGCACCGTTGATGTAGTGGATCAGATCAAGGGGCCTCAAGCTGCCTTCTTCAGAGGCCAAAGATCCTGGCGAGACATCTTTAACAAACAAGACTCCGTACACACTGTCACTGCCCCCATCGAGCACCAAGCCTAAAGATCAGACAGGGGGTTCAACAGTTCACATTCAACCTCAGCTGCTTAGTTTTAATACATGTAAGAGTGAACTAGCAGGGACTATGACTATAGCGACTGTTTTTTTACCCAGTGGTTGTTGGTGGCCCCTAAAGCAGATGTCAGGCAGCAAGTGGGCTTCAATGGGGGGCTTTGGAGGCTCCAGGACCCTGCCCACCACCAAATCAACTACTCGAGGGGCTGCACGTACAAGATTGACCACTTCAGTGTGGCCCATATTGGTAACATCCGTGTTGTTCACCTGAAGATAAAAAAAAAAAAAAAAGTAATTTTTGATTTTTAGGGAGAAATAGATGGTTAATTAAATACAGATTTGACAAAAGAATGAATGTAATCCCATTATCCATACCATTATCATTCTGTCTCCAGGTCTGAGTCTACCGTCTCCTTTGGCCGGGTCCTGGACTATGTCATGAATGTAACACCCATGATCATTACCTTTGGTGAGGGTGAAGCCAAGGCTGCCTTTTTCTGACTTCACCAGGGAGACTTTTAGCTCTACATCCTAACAGACACAAACACCAGAGATGTCCATTGATCTGAATGACTGAGGTAAACAGTACTGTCCAAAAGGCTTAGGCTAGCTTTGATTTTGTTGCTTCAAGTTGTAATACACAGGGTGTCCACTAGGGCTACAACTAATGATGATTTTAATACATCGATTAATCTGTAGATTAATTTAATAAAGAATCGATTCATCGGATAAACACAAAAGTTTCAATTTACATACAAGTGACAGAGCAGCCGTGAACGCATCGCTGTTGGAGGTGGCATGTGTCACTAATGATGACTAGAGACTATCAGTTCTATTCTTCAACCTGCTCCGGTTATAATCTATCAAACTAGTGTTGTATATATTAGTTCAGTCAACGATAGGTAATGTTAGTCTGGTGGATGATAAACAGAAATGTTAGAATTACAACAGTGGTGTCTAACTAGCTTAAGTAATCATGACACTAAGGTTAACACGCTAATGCTTACATTAGCTTATTATGTTCCCAATGGACACAGTAGCCCTGTTTGCCTGAAACATTCTGTGCTGTGGAATTTTGTCCATTTTTTCTCCATATTCAAGTTTTGTTCCTTAAATTGTGCACTACGTTTGGGCTAAACGAGGCTGACAGGACACCGGCAACCATGGTAGAGTCAGCAGCAGATTCACATCTGAAACTTCATCCATGCTGCTGTTTTCTTCAGCGTACAGGCATTCCTCAATATTGACGTAATTAAGAACCAACGAATCAAATGATGTTGACTAACTGTTGTCAACTCTTAAGAATCGATATTAATGGATTTAACTAATTCGCTGTTGCAGCCCTAGTGTCCACAAAGTGTCTTTACAATTTAAAAAAATATTATAATAGCAATTGATGAGATACACTTTAATGCCAAAAGTATTGGCTCATTTGCCTTGACTCGCATATGAATTTAAGTGACATCCCACTCATAATCCATATGGTTTAATATGATGTCAGTCCAGTTCTTTGCAGTGTGAAATCTCCCAAATGTGCTTCTGGAGGAATGGTCCAAAATTCCCCTAAACACACTCCTAAACCTTGTGGAAAGCCTTCCCAGAAGAGTTGAAGCTGTTACAGCTACATAAGGTGGACCAACATCATGTTAAACCTATGGATTAAGAATGGGATGGACCTTAAGTTCATATGTGAGTCCAGGCAGGTGAGTGAACATTTTTGGTAATATAGTGTATGTTAATCAGATTAGTTCTATATACATATCAGTGTTTTTAATCACATTTTGGGATCAGGGTCAATTGAATCATTGGTCCATTGTTCTTCAAAGAGAGATCAATTACTGCAAATGTTGACCTTTGACCTTTTGATTGAATATGTGTCACCACAACTGCATGACCTTCAACCAACCATTATTTTTCAGGTAGATGGTGCACCACCACATTGGGTTCTGCATGTTGGTGGGTTCAACATCAAACTTTTACACACCAGTGGATTGAAGGGATGGTTCAATTCCCTGGACACCTCGTTCACAGATATCCCTGCCTTGGATTTATTTCTATGAGATTATGTTAAAAATATCATGTCTCGAACAAAGATATGGGACATGAACAACCTGAAGCTAAAGATCACTGATGTCATCGACACCACTGATGAGGCTATGATACAGACACATGGAAACAAATCCATTAATGTCCTGATGTGCCTCATGTAACTAATGGTGTCCATATAGAGGCGGATTAAATGAAGCAAAAAACTTCAATATCTACTTTACATTTTGTAATAATTTCCACAGATTTGTCTATTCACTTGCTTTTGTAATAAATGTGTTAAATTTTAAAGAGACTATACAGACACCCTGTATTAAATTCTTTAGCTTTTTTGTACTTCAATCAAAACTAAATTGCTGGTATAAGGAAAAACTCTGTATATTGGGTGATATGATATTTATTTATATGTCCCCAGTCAACCTTGGTGTTGCACTTAATACTTCCAGTTTGATTTGTACAAATTAAGAAATGCATATCGATAGCCTCATAGCACAATTGCGCAAGTCATACACCTTATGAACAAAAGTATTGGGACATGTTGAATTTAGGTGTTTCTTTTCCAACAAGGGTCTGGGATACAAAACAATAATGTCAAATGTTATAATATGGTTTTATATGAAATAAATATCATTGCATTGCTTAATTTGGTTTAAATTGTTATCACTGCTTCCAAAAGGCCTCAAAGATGTTTTTTATTTCATGAATTTTTTTTTTATCTATGACAATACTTTTAAATGTTCTATCTCTAAATTTCTAAAATATTTATCGTGCTATGTCATTATTGTTTTATATCCCAGATCCCTGTTAGAAAAGAAACACCTGAATTCAATATGTCCGTGTTCTTGGGCAATTATGCTATGACACTCATGATAATTATAACTAGACTTTCCTACATTTCCTGAAGGAACTGTAACCTGTATGCTTGCCTCTTGTCAAACTGGTGGACTTGTTGCTAGTGTAAGAGCAAGGAATAGTCTTGGTCCGAGTCCAGGTCTGGGTCTAGGGTCTGAGTTAGGAAGAGTTGTTTGTAGATTTTCTGACATAAAACCCAACCCTCTCAAATTTAGGAAACAAGGGGCTACCCTGCCCCCTTTCGGGTTGATTTTCCTTGATTGATGTAGTTAAAGTGCAAAAAATGAAAAAGCAAAAGTTTTGTAAATCCTTATATTCTATTGTAAAATGGATGTGTTTTTTCAATAAAAATTAAAATATACAACCAAAACAACCCTCTCCACTCAAACTTAGAGTGGGGCTAATTTCAGCCAATCAGCTGTCCCCATTCTGTTCCCATTGTATGTGAATGGGGTTTGGTATGGCGTTCAGGTGCAAAAACCATACGGGATATTGTTATGATTTGTCACATATATAATCTTTGGGTTGGGCAACACATTTGTCATATTTTGGAATAATTTTAGGTTCAATGATGTGAAAATGGTAGCTACTTGAAAACGGCCCAATTTGTTTCAGATGGACAAATTTGGCTCAAGACCAGGCTGCACATTTTAGCAGCTTGGTCTGTTGAACAATAGTCCCCTGTGCCTTGCATTGCAAGCAAGAACACAGGGAATTATAGCCTTATTTAAAGACCAATCCCAATAGTGGCCTTCGACTCCTGTACAGAACTAGACACCTTGAGGCATCTGTTCTCCAGTATGTGGAACATTTCACAGATCACCATCTCAAAGCTTCCATTTCATCAAAGCTTACCGGGACAAACTCCTCCATATCCTGTCCATTGCCGGACACTGTAAGGTTTAAGGGCAGAGGCAGTGGAGGGGGCAGGGGATCTGGACTTGGCGCAGAAGGAGAGGACATCATTGGCAGAGGAGATTCCAGATCAGCTGCAATAGGGGACGAAGGACCCCTGTTGAAACCCAGACGAAAAGGAGACAGGATTAGAACACACAATTATAATATCAGTCACACACAAGATAAAATGACAGCGGTCTGTACCTCTTGCTAAGGTCTGCTCTTGTCATTGACAGGTTGGGGGAGTAGAAGGCTGATTGGCTGGTGTCGTCCAGCTGACCAGTGCTATTGTAGCGCCCCAGTCCCAGGTTGCCACTGGGAGTCTGATAAACGCTGCGGTCCCAGCTTTGTCTGCTGTGCTCCAGGGAGTTTGGGCTGAAGGCTTCTTCTACCTCTTCATCCCCATCTGTGCTGTCGCTGTAGCTGTTGTGACGCCCAGGACTTTTAAGGTGGAACCTCTCCAGTGCCTCCTCCACAGGACCCCTCCTCCCAGGGGGAGAGGTGGTCCTATCCAAGCTCAGACTGGACTCAGACAGGGTCGGCTCTTTTCGTGGTGATGGCATAGGTGTCTAGATAGAAATAAATGCACATTGTATAAATTCTGCCTCTAGTGGTCTCTAAATCAAAACAATAACACATGACACAGTAGGAGATGGGATTTATTTTATCTGATGTTTTAAGCATATGAGGTAATTTGTTAAAAATGTTATTTATAATCCATTTGTTATACATTTATTTGTGATCTTTCATTTCTAATGAATGTTAACGTTAGTAGTGTCCATTACACTGAATAAAATTATATATTTAGAATTTTAACAGTGTTGGAAAAATTTGATACAATATAAGAACACAAGTCAATTAATGTGGCAAAGTTAATATATTTAGGCTTTATTTGAAATAACCTCTCAAAGATGGTGTGTGTAAAACTGAAGGTACTCATACTCCCTCTAGTGGTGCAATGAAGAATCTCTTAAAGATATTTTAAAGAAAGTAATACACATACTTTATAACAAGACAGGCTTTAGTAGCTAAAATAATGAATGGTTCACAAACACTGTAATCACGACTCCAAATGGGAACTATTACCAAGAAAAGTGCACTGTCCAGGGGGAGAATATTTTGAGCTCTGCAGAATCTGAAAAGGATGTCAGGGGCCGGATGCAGATAGATACTACAGCAGCAAATGGAAAAAGTGACTCCAGTTATGCTCAGGCCACAGTGTGTGGTTAAGTTCTTGGCACTAAATCATAAAATCATCTCATAGACAGTATAAGCTGATTTTTTTTCTTAAAAATGACATAAACTTAAGCAGTCCAAGCTCCACATTGAATCCTGTATTGTACATATGCCAACATCTGGGTGTGCGCCCTGTTTCTAATGCAACATATAATAATGTGTAGCAGCAGCATCCAACAATGTGTATTTTTAGAGGTGGGTCATGGTGTAAAACATCTGGAAAGCATTGTTGTACATTAATGGTACTCAGATGCATAGAAAACAAAATAGCATTATTACTATTGATTTAATATAATAATGGTTTGTGTACACATTTGTCAAGGTCAAATTCAAATACGTTTTAAGGACATAAAGTTAATTTTAAGATTTTTCCATTTTTTATCAACAGGAATACATACACGATTATGTTTTTTATTCTTTTTAATCACAGTGATGTACATTGTATTATGCTTCAAACATCTAAAATTACATGCTGTAAGTCCAAAAAATGCAGAAATTATGGGAAAAAGAAAAAGGAAAGCCACTTGGCATTCTTTAGGCACATTCACCCTGAGCCAATGATTAAGATAAAAATGTATCTGGAGTTGACCAGAAAACACCTGGGAATTTTCTTTTTTGCCATAGTTTTATTTTTCAAAATGTACCACCTCTCTGGAAGTAGCTTTGGCTTTCCATCTAACTTGACAGATTTAATATAAAAAATAAATAAATAAAATCACATGAGAATTGCAAACACTTTCAAGCAGATTAAAATTCAAGCACTTTCCAGACCTTGAAAACACAACACTGAAATTCAAGTGTTTTCAAGTTCAAGCACCCTGTACATTATATAAACAGACAGTGCAAATTACTGTAATAATTTGAGATTCTCACCAACACTGACGTGTCCAGCTCAGGGAGAATGCCGGGTTCAGGTCTGCAGAGAAGCAAAGTCACTTCTTGTCCTGTTCCTCTCAAGGCTGATATCACCTCCTGTGTGAAGGCACAGGAAAGATGAAGTATTAAAAAAGTAATATTTCAAATTACATTAAGCCATGATGGCAATAAGAGCAGACATTATCCATACGTGTTGGGAGAGTCCTTTAAGAGGGGTTTGATTGACCCGTAGGATGACGTCTCCAACATTGATGCGGCCGCTCTCTGCAGCTGGTTGGCCTGGAAACAGCTTTTTAACCCGAACCATGCTGCAACCAGGAGGTTCATCAGGGATGTTCTCCTCTCGACTAAAACTGAAGCCCAGTCCTGACGTGTTTTTTAACAGGCACACGTCAAACACATTATCTGGGGGAAACAAAATCTCAGGTTTGGTCAACTGGACACCGGCAACTTGCACTGATCAGTAATACAAATGAATGCAAAATATCCATAGTTTTAAAGCACTTTACAAACGTATGGTCTGGTCTTAGTACTGGGGGGGCGGGGCTTAGTGTTAATTGCAGTGCTTGGCTCTTTCTTACCTTTGTTGGTATGTGTTTGTCATTGTTTACCATGTTGGTGTGTGTCACTTTCATTACCATTGATGTAATTGTTATTGAAATATATTGTATTATAAATCATTTAGATAATTACTATGTGTAATATGCATCAGTTTTTCTAATCTGTTTACTATCGTTTATATTATTAGGACTCTGAATAGATGTAACTAATATTAAGGAAGACAAAGTAATGTATTTTGTTGTATAAATGTGCATGAGGGTGGGATTTAATAAATGTTCTTCCCACTCTTTTCTGAGCAATACTTATTGAATTAATTTTGTTATTACTACTGTACATGGCAATTGCTAGGTTGTCTTAATCATCTTTATTTATTAATGTATTTGCTCTGCTATTAGTTCCTTGTGTATGTGGTCTTAACTTATCTACTATTTACTTGTCCCTTGTATAGTATCATGTTTTTATGTTTTTATCTTGCTTATAACAGCTTTATTGGCATTTTTAGGGATATCTAATGATTTTATTTATTTGAGTCTGTTTTTTTATCTATTTATTTTAGTCTTTTTAACCATGTTCAGTTAGCTGCTGGAATACCTGTCCCTGTCTTTTGTCCATACTGTTCTTAAATTGTCTGACATGTGTCCTGTGTTTTTAATGTTTATTGTTGTATGTTTGAGATGCCCTCTCCACACTGCACAACAAATCTACCTACAGGTATCAATAAAGTCACCTTGAACATACACAAGAAATGTTTTGAGTTTTTTTTTCTGCTTGAAACAAATAAATAAAAGAAATGAAATGAAAATGAATGAATATATAGTGGGATATGATATGAACCATGATTTCACTGGAGCCTGTGAACTGGACACTGCAGTTAGACCTATTGTAATTACAATGCTATTTTGTTTAAAATGTTTGTGTGCTATTTTGTGAAAACTAGCTGTGCCCCATTTCTGTCTGCTCTTCAAATGATAAACATTAAATTACAAAACTAACATGATTATACTGCCTGTCATCCCATAATGATGTCACCATGCCACCTCACCTTTTGTCACAAAGCTGTACTCAGGTTTGTTTCTCCTCTGGTGTGGTGGCTCTCTGTTCCTGCTCTGGTCTCGGTTGCTGTCAGGAGTTGGAGGAGTGCACTGAGGTGTGACAGGAGCATGGACGCTGTCGGCGGGCGGATGACCCTTCTCCAGTAACAAATGCACTGTCTGAGGTGCACAGGGAAATCATTTACCTACTGCGTTATTGCCCGGCCAGGAAGCAATATAAAACCAGGGTGCTCTCGGTGAATACAATTTCTCACCTGCCCGGTGTCTCGAAGAGCCTCCACTGCCTGCTGATGAGTGGCTCCCTCTAGACTCCGCCCATTAACTGCCATCACACGATCCCCTGAGTGTAAGAAAAATCCACTATTATTGTGATTTATCACACACTACCTTTAATTACAGCTTTTACATAGTTATATAAAAGAATCTTAATGTGTTACTGAATAAAACATCCATCTAGTGAATGTGTGCACATTAAACTGTGCATTAGCGTCTATCTTTTGTTGCTATCATATTATATCAGTTACCTCTCTGTATCCTTCCATCCAGCTCAGCAGCTCCTTTAGGTATAACAGCTTTGACATATATTCCTCCATGTCGAACACTTGTGTTAGATCCACCCTAAGAAATGAGCACAACACTTAGTCTGATGTGCTAAAAAGATTATTTTCTATATTTTATATGAGGGGGATGATGGAGGGAGTGGAGGCTTTTTCTGTGTCAAATGCCATTGCTAAATGATAAATGCTTTATTTTTTTTTTTTAACCATTATGAATAAAAGTAATTTATGAGTTGACTATTTGACAGATGGAAACAACAAGAATTTATGTTGTCGCTAAAGTAAAAAAAATAAAGCATTTATCAGGTGATAGTTAGTAATGAGAGAAAAAGTCCTCCACTGTGATGTTATTGCAAATTTACTTAGAGGTGAATATTTCTATTTGGTGCTCATTTAGTTAGGACAGCTTTTTTTTTTTTTTTTTAATCATTTTTTACGATTAAAATAAATTTTGTGGTTATTATGAAATGTTTGCATACTACTAATACATCAGTCAGTTATTAAACTAAATACATAAATATTTGATAACACCCATGGTCTCAGTAAAGTGAATCATTATGGAGTGTGACATGCCCAAAGGGGCAAATGAACTCATGCCCATTAATAATGTGCTGAAAATCCAGCAAAAGATACTGATATTAGTCACACTCCATTAAGTCACTCTACAGGCAGCAGCAAATGCATTGGCAACTACAAAATGGTCACTACACAGATCTGTTAAAAACTGTTTGAGCTTTGGAGAAGGCAGTAAAATCTTAAATACCATATCGCTTCATTTAACAAATGACTAAGAAAAGAAATGTGGCATGCAAAGCGTTATTTGGAATACTTCCACAAACACATCCAGATTTGACAACACACAGTTTTAAGACAGCAGACCAAACCAAGCAACAGACAAAACTCAAGGAGCATTAGTGACATGAGGGGGAAGGAGAGGGGCCAAAACAAAAGAGAGTGAAAACCTTGCCGAACAGTACCGTGACACTTATGCCCAGGCTGCTGTCTTTTTTGGACAGCTCAACGTCAAATAGTTCTCCTGGACGGAGACTATTGACCCCTGGGGCTTTACCATTTAAACTTTCCATGATGTGTTCCTGTGAACAGAGAACAGGGCATTAAAGTGAATTATCACAAGCTGAAACATGCAGAGACACAGGGGCCGTGAACAGCTGAGGAGGCTAAGTAATGCTGAGGAGAAGATAAACAGATAATGCGTTCAAGAGAGGGCATGCAGAGAACAGGTAATTTAAGGTCTTGCATTGACACTGTAAATGCAACAGGCAGACAGTGTATGACAGGCAGTTAGTGTGGCCAAGCATCAGACAAATCATCTGTAATGTTTGATCATTACAGGATCATTCATACCCAGTTCAATATAAAGGCGATTATATTCTTTCAGTAGGGAACCACTACAATACATAGGCCGACGCTCAATCACTGAACTCATAAACACAAATATCGCACCTTTTTAACTTTGACCTTTTCTTGACTACTGGAATATGTCTCCTCATCCATGTCTGAATCCCCCCAGTCAGAATGCTCTTTGGGAGCCTCTACCACTTTAGTTTTTCTGGTTTTGGGAGGCAGAGCTGGTGGTGGTGGGTCCAAACTGATGTTAGGATCAGGTCTATGTTGTGGTGTGATGGATGAAACTGTAAGTGCTGCCTTAGCTCTGTCCAGACACTGCTGGACTCCATTAGCGGGGAATGGGCTTATTTTAGCAGTGCTGCTTGTCCTGGAGTCCTGGGAGCTGAGGCTGGTGCGCTGGTGAACTGGGGAGGAGGCAGATGATGGTGTGCAAACACTGTGCAGAACAGGGCTGGGGCTTCCTGTTCCCACCTGCTCCTCTGATGAGGACTCTAAATCCAGATCTCGTTTCTGAACAGAATTAAGTGCCTTTAATGGAGATTTGGTTTGGTAGGGAACATAACCAGGTGAAGGTTCTGCCAAAACAAGGAGAGAAGATGTAAACACGGAAATAGATATAACAAAGCAAAACAAGGAAGAAATAATACATTACAGCAGGGTTCCTACAAGTTTACAAGTTAAATTTAAGACCTTTTAAGACTTTAATGCCCATTTCACACCCTATTTCACAGCCATACGGCCAAAAATGGCCATATGGCCAAAAATGTATGTCTTGATTCCCACCGTTTCAAGTCATTTCTCAAAGTTGGCAATAATCGGTTTCTAATTTCAATCCAAACTGTCAGGTTAGAACGGATGGAACTGAGTCGACTAACGTTACTTTCTTTGCCGCTTGGACATTTCACAAAACTTTTTAAGGTATTAAATGTAGATTTGTAAATTTAAGACTTTTAGGACTTTTTAAGACCCCGTGGGAACCCTGGCTTCTACGAGTTAAATTTAAAACCTCATGATGGAAAGAAATTTGATATTCCTACAATTTAGGAAAATTTATTTATTTACTCCAATGCCTTGATGACCACTGTTCTGAGTCATTTCTCACTGGGGGCTGCAAAGTTAGTGATAATTGGTTCCTAATTTCAATATAAATCGTCGGGTTGAAACGGGTAAAACTGAGTTGAATAACATTACTTTCTTTGCAGCTTGGACATTTAACAGGCATATTTAAACACAATAGAGTGAACAAGTTTACCGCAGCATAACTTAAGACCTACCATATAAAGTTTAAGAACTTTTAAAGACTTTTTTAAGGTATTGCAGAGTTGTAAATTCAAGACTTTTAAGACTTTTTAAGACCCCACTGGAACCCTGATTTCTACAAGTTAAATTTAAGACTTTTTAAGACTACTTAGAAAAGAACTTGATGTCCATTTCCTAGCCATACAGGCAAGAATTTGTGACTCCTACAATACAGGAAGATTTATTTATCTAAGCCAACGCCTTGATTCCTACCATTCCGAGTCATTTGTCACTGAGGGCTGCAAAGTTAGTGATAATTGGCTCCTAATTTCAATCTAAATTGTCAGGTTGGAATGGGTGGAACTGAGTCGACTAACTTACTTTCTTGGCAGCTTGGACATTTAGCAGACACATTTAAATACAAAACAGCCAACAAGTTTACTGCAACATAACTTAAGACCTACCATATGAAATTCAAAATTTTTAAAGACTTTTATATAGTATTGCAGATTTGTAAATTCAAGAGTTTAAGACTTTTTAACATCCTGCAGGAACCCTGTACTAAGAACTTTATTTAGAAATACCTAAATCAATCAAACACCTTACAAGTTTTAAAAAGTAATGCCAACCACTCCAGGTTTTTACCTTTGTACAGCCTCTCTTTGGGCTGTGATACCACCAGTCTAACATCATCAGGAGCATTTTGGAGGATTTCAACAGTGGTAGTATGAGAAAGCCCTTCCAGGCTCACATCATTGACTGAAAGCAGCCGGTCCCCTGCATCAACATTACAACTGTCACATACAAGGAAACAACAGCCCACAATGGAGAGACAGCAAACTGAACAGACTGAGCTGAGCTGAAGATTATGAAAAAAACTGTAACCTAGTTTTAGCTACAAAAGAAACAAAAAAAAAACTCCAAGAAGCACAAAGTGGCATACCCGGTTTGAGGCAGCCGTTGACATCAGCCGGGCCCCCAGGAGTGATGGAGCTAATGATTGTACCAAGATCCATACGCCCAGAGTTCTCTCCTCCTACAATCTGGAACCCTGGAGGGAACAGAGAAACGTAAACAAGCATTTCAGCAATAAAACCTGGGTGCAGCACAAATGTCTCCAACTCCATTTATAATACTTGTCATCTCTGACGGCAGCGATAGCAGAAAATTGAGTCGTTATTGTAAACACTTACCCAGGCCATATTTCACATCTTTCTTGAGGTTCACAGTTGTGACTTCTCTCTCTGGAGATGGTAAGGCATTCAGCTTTTTCTTAAGTGAGTCTGTGACACACACAAACAAAAGCCATTTGTAACTATATTACAGATTAACATGACATTTATTTTTGAGTGATAAACTGAAAGTTGAGCTGAGAAGTAATCAGCCATGGCAAGAATCCTGGTTTCCTGACAGGTCCCTACTATAGGGTTGTTGACTAATGGATCCTAAAAGACAGGCTAAGCTTGAATTAAAGAGAAGGTCATGGGTTCAGTGCCAAGCATTCAGTTAATAAACCGCTGGACAGAGGCCAGAGTCAGGCAGCCAGTAAGCACTGAGAGCACAGAAGCTTAATTCTGCATTACATAACAGTGATTTAAAACTTTTTTTAGTTTGTACTTGGCTGTGCCATGGTCAACATATGGTTTAACAGATGGAATGAGTATTAATGCAGTCAGACAATAAGTGATGGTGGTGAGTGGTGCGGTAGTTATTGGATTTACACATCATATTTTATACAACAGGGTCATTTAATGTCAACATGGGGTACAAAAGACAGGTCTGAGTCCATACCATTGACAGAGGCTGGGGTTGAAGGCGGAAGGGAGGAGCTATGCATACTGACGCCTGAAAAGAAGAGCACAAGAGCTCAACAAGAACTGCCTTTTTACAATATAAACAACTATAAATATGCCTGAATGGCCTTCGTTTTCTCTCCAGTTGCCAGTCTTCCTGGTGTGCATGACAGTGGTTCTGCCTGTTCTTTGGCCACACCTCTTAAGGGTGTGGCTTGAGATTATAAAAGGGCCATCTCAGCAGGTGTGCATTTTCTCTCTCTCCCTCTCTTAGCAGCCTCTGACCTCATGGCCAACACACTGGTATTGTTTGGTTTGTTTGTTGGTGTTGTTTAATCCACACACACATATAGAGCTCACTTCCATTACTACTATCTGCCATCTACAACCTGCGCTGTAACAATTAGTTAAAGTCGTTTTCCTTGTTTAGGGTAATGGACATGTCTTTTGTTACATTCACTGAGCCAGGTTTGGAACAATGCCACACTGCCATGTCACACTGACAACTGTTTGTGATATAACGTGATTAATAGAATGCTATGGAGTATTGTGATCTGTAACACTATGGTATATCATAGTCTACTCTAGTACAATATAGTGTAGCATGACATGTTTGTTTCCTCAACTATAGCATTTTATTTAAGGTGAGAAATTACAGGTGAATGGTGTAAAAGTTTAAAATGCTAGATATCATCATGAAACTTCCTCAGTTGATTACTTACACAAGTATGAAAAAAAATGTAATATAAGAAACTTGTATGTTTAATTATGCAAATTGGGCATCTCATTAAACATGCATGATTTTGCATATATTTTGGTAGATATTTCTAAACATGATAAAGCCAGGTGCAAAATTCTTTTCATTTTGTTTACACACAAGAAGAAAAATAAATTTGAGGAATTTCAGGATATCTGCTTTCATTACCTAGGAAATCAAAATGTACTGTCTGTAGTTTTAAAAAAAAATATTTTTGCCAAATTTTTTTATTAAAATGTCACGTAAATCAGGTCAGGATTGATTTATTAACAAATCGCTCTGTAAATATCTTCAGAATACTGTTAAGTGTAAAGTTTGGTGTACATAGGTGATACCAGTCTTGACAGACTTCAGTAAACAGATGAAACGTGGTATGCCACGTTAGAATGTTAACTTCTTGGTAAATTCAGTAGAAACATACTGCCACAAGTAAACAAACTGTAATAAAATAAACATTGTAATGTCTGTTTTCAACTTTTCTTCACAACAACTTGAAAGAACACACATTGGAGGAGTAAACTTGCCCAAAACCTCAAAACTGACCACTGCAAAAAAAAAAAAAAAAAAAAAATCATTGTTTTTGCCTGTTATGTCTTCAATCAATCAACCTTTATTTATATAGCACTTTTCATACAATAAAATGCAGCACAAAGTGCTTCACACATTAAAATCAGTACGGTCCCCCCTCCCCAACACACACACGTGCACAAACATCTGCACAAAAGGGTAATAAAAAGAACCTGAAGAGAGGCTGAGCACGGGAAGACCAGAGTGAGGAGGCACCATCACAGGGCTGTCCGCACCAAGCCTTGCCTTAAGTGTTCTTATAAGGTAAGGTCTAGTCCCTCAATATATTATATTCCTGAACATCATCTGCTATTGTAACTACCTGCAACAAGACCACACTGTATTTTAATTGACACTTTTCTAAAGTTATGAGATATGCGATCACAAACCCATGGTTAAATGGAGTCTGGTGATGGTTCAGATAGGTGAATGTGCTGAAGACTATCAGTGGCATTGGGGATTTTCTCTGATCACATACAAACCTGTCCTCAATGATTTGAGTTTCTCAAAACTGCAGTCGCAGAGATTCATATTATATCTGACCCTTAACCTGTGAACAGTCCCACCTCCAACTTACCTACTACATATGCTTGGCCAGTGTCCTCTATGGAAGAGGAGTCGGATTCTTTTTTAGCCCTTCTGTGGCTCCAGGCTGGACTGCTGTGGGATGCTGAGCCAAAAGATCTAAGAAGAAGAGTGGGGAAAAATAGTGCACCCTCAGAAAGCGACTTTGCTCAGTGAACAGGTGTAGAAGAGCAAAAAGTAGACCAAATTCCCCAAACAACTAAACCTACCCTGGATACTCTCTTTAACTCTGAGTATTTAGCTCTTGTCTAGTCAGCTCAAAATCTAGCATGCCATCTGTAAAACTGACATGAGAGGGAGCAGCTGGAACAGATATGAACACACGCTGGTAGGGACACTCAGAACATGCAAAAACAGAGAGGATATACAGCCACGTTCATACACGGGTCCCTTGAGGGTTAATTAGCGGTTCAAGGAAGTGTCTCTGTAGTGTAAGGCAGAGCTACAGTCCCAGTAACATGCCCTCACTTGGTAACCTATTAAGGACACTGGGTTCATGCAGTCAACATGGAGACATTAAGAACTTAAGACCAACAAACATCAACAATCTTTTATTAGTAGTCTTGAAATAAAAGGAGTTTACTACATCCACCATAACTACACACTTCCTTTAACTACTCACTTGTCTTGATGATGTGAGAGGGAGTCTGTGTCTGAGCTGGCTCGCTGGTGCTGCTGAAACTGGCCTAGCTGCGTCTGGCCCAGTTCACTGTGCAATTCTCCGCGGTACGACTCTGCCACTCTGTGTTCAGGAGATTCTGGCATCTGTCCGAGGTTGTGGTGGGAGCGGCTCATTATTCTTGGATTTAGATGGACTGAGGAGGCTACTGGATTGAAACCTGGAAAGTGGAGCTCATCTTGGACTAATAGTTGGCTGGACTGTGCCTTGTTGAGGGCCACCTCTGAGTAGGAAATCCTCTTCAGGTGGTCTGGGTTTGAGCGCGTTGATAAGCTGGGAGCTAGACTCCCTGAGCTCACTGTTCTCCCCACATCACCACCTCGAGGGTCAAAACCATACTGCAGACTGCTCAGAGGGCAGTTCTCTGATAAGGCACATGGAAAACAAACACAGCTTATTAATAGGATTCATTCTTTTTTTTTTTTTTTTTTTAATTTCATACCAAATACATGTATAGCATTATGCAAGTGTATCTTTTATATATCATCAAAATTAAGTTAGTGAATTTTATAGTAGGTTTAAAAAAATAAATAAATAAATAAAAAGGTGAACTGAGCCTATTGAGAGGATTTCTGTATTACAGTTCTTGCCTACATGTCCAGATTTCTGTTACACTGTAACCACTTCCCCTTGTTTTTTTCAAATAATTCTTCTGTCATTTTCATTCTGGATGTCAATCTTTCCATCACTTTGATTTCCTTGTTAATAGACAACCACTGCTTAGTTTGGTGTGTCTATTTTTAGACAGTTCTTAGTAATAGTACTTTAACCAAATATTGGTCCTCTCTCGACACATTTCCTTCTAGATCTAGATCTTCTAGATCTCCAACATATATCTTAGATGCAAAAGGGATAGTATGCCCCAAGGTCTCACATATAACTCAGTACACCTGTCTCCAAAGTAATTCCAAAAAAGCTCCAAAAAATATGTGTATGATGTGGAATCATCTCTCCACCTTGTTGCCAGCATGGTTGTTGGTTTGAAAGTTGTCTACTTGTATCAATGATTTATTCTTTCTATATTCAGTCATTATTCCACATGATAAGCAACAGGTAATGATCAATTTAGTTTACAAAGCCCTTTTTGTTCTTTCTTTCAAATTTTATTTATACAGTGCTACATCATAACAAAAGTTATCTCATGACACTTTTTATTTAGAGCTGGTCAGAATTTTAATAAACCAGTTAAAGGGATATTAATTCTGGTCCACCCAGTGCCTCACCAAAAAAAAAAAAAAAAAAAAGTCTCCACCTGGATTTAAGCAAGTACTTCAGAACCTCCATTGGTTAATTACTGCAATGAATAATAGTTTTCATTCCACAGCATGTTCTTTAACCCTTTAACTGAGTAGTTTATCGTTTCTTAAACAACCATCAGTTTGAAAGAATAAGGATCGGACTGTTTCGACCTACACAGACACCTGAATTGAATATGTCCTAATACTTTTGTCCATATAGTGTGTGTTATGCGCTGTCAATCCAGTAAAAATGTTAATAGCTTGTGCATGCAGATTTTCTGTAAGGCATGGCATGTCAAATATGTAGCCAAATTAACATTTTATGACTTGTTTTTATAGGCCTAACTGCTCAAAGAAAAGTACCACACCCAACTGTTGTAGCAGCACACTCCAACTCAAACAGCTCAGATCTGTGTGGCTCATAACAGGAGAACACACATAAAACTGGTGCATGTCTAGAGAAAAAAAAAAAAAAAGCCTATAAAATCAGTGTGAACTCATGATTGGAAGCCTTGCTCTGATGTTCATGTGGATGGATGTTTTCTTTGTTGTTCGGAATAAGAGACAAAGGAGGGGGGAGGAGAAAGAAGAGGAAGAGCATGAAGAAGAAGAGCATAAAGAAGAAGAGGATGACATCTTTCCTACCTAGGTCCTGCAGCTCCTGGTTGTTTTGGCGGGCCTTCATCTGCAGGTGGAACTTGTGCTGATCTGAACAGAGCTGAAGCAGATATTGACAGGTTTTGTTGCTGTCCGTCTGAAAAAGGTGCTTAATCCCATCAGATGTATTCTGGAGACATATCTTCTTTTTCTGAAGGATGACAAGTAAAACATTCATTTAATTTCAACACCAGCAAAACCAAGTATGATGTTTTCAACACTGTGGTCTAGTTACATTTCTGGGAAAAAAAGCACATACTGTAAAGGAAATCTTCTTGGTCTCCCGCCAGGGGAACCTCAGCACTGGTGTACGGTTTCCATTAAGGACTTCAAAGATGATCACTCCCTTGGAGTAAACGCCGAGCATGATACCTGTCTGGGACCTCTTCTCAGGAAGCACCCGATGGAAATGGACACCGTACTCTGTCAACCTCTGACTCACCTTCAGGACCACATACAGACTTTTAGAGGCTTCAGAAATACACAGCATTGACAGAAATGGCAAAGATGCAAATGTGTCTATAAATAAATAAATGAACACAGAAACTTTTTATACAAAGTATTTCACCACATCCTGTGGACCACTGGCTACAGGACTGCACTGGGGCCTGGCTGGCTCAATAATATCAACATACTCAATACTATACAAGATATTGTTGGTCTCATAGCATAGTTGCCCAAGTCATATTTTTGGCCCAATTGTGATATTTGCACAAAATAAAGGAGCAGTGTCAGGAGAGTAAAGTCATGTAGATAGCACAACTTGGTCAAAAATATGACTTAGGGAGTTATGATATTAAGCTAACAACATAAGAAATGGCCTTTTTTCTTATTGAGTATGTTCAATATGTCCTAACATCTACATTGTATGTTTTGTATGTTCATTCATGTTTTGAACTGCCTGTAGTTAAACAGGACAGAATGGTGTAGTTGCATGGCACACTTTTTCTACCTCTGCCAAGATCTGACAGGTAAATGGGTGCCGTAGAACTTATGTGTTCTCAAGGCAATATTCTCAATAGTGTTTGTACAAATTATGCCCTTACAATAATCACTGCAACAAAGAAACATGCTGATTAATGTCAGCAACTCTCAAATATTCTGTGTATTTTGTGTTTATAAATTTTCTGTTAACACAAAAATGTATTTTCATGATACTTACAGACATTAGAAAAAATTATTAGACCATCAAAAAGTAATCAAAAACAATGGTTATGAAATCAAGTATTAACTCGTGTGTATCATGTGACTAAAACAGACGGAAAAGAAAACATGAAATGACTAAAAGCACTGTACAATGCCATACTTACTGATGTAAGAACTTATGTGATTTGGGTTATTATCAAGAAAACCATGTGAAATGGATAAATATCAGCTCTGAAATTAAACTCTTATGAGCTATTTTTGTTGTCCAAACAAATGCACCCTGTAGTTGTACCAGGCATTAAAATGAACAAGAAATTGAAGAAAACATATGGTGGTCTAATAATTTTTCCACGACTGTACATAGTAGATACTTAACTTTGTAGTGCATATTGTTTCATTGCATATATTGACATTTCTTGTAATTATATTGAGACAAGTGTTTTAGACACATCATCCAGTCATAGATCGGACTGAACCACACCAACAGTAGTAGAGCAGAAAGTGCCGTAAACAGTTCTGTTTTTGTTTCTAATGGACTGTTTTAGTTCTGGTATATTAAAAAAAAAAAAAAAAAAAAAAAGTGAAATGAAATTAAATTCCTTTCTATTTTGGTCTTGCTGACCTTGAGAAACTCAAACTCTGCCTCTGACTCCGATGCTCCATAATAGTTGCTGTGAAGTTTAGGAAGCTCCTCCTTGATAGTTGTTTGATCCACCTTATCCAGAACAGACACGGGTAGATAGTGCTCCAGTCTGAAATAGGTTTTCCCATGGAGCTGAAGCACAAGAAAGGAAGAAGACACATCAGTTGTAGGTCATTATTTAAGTGATTATTGCTGCTGCATGTGAGCATCCTTCTGTATTTAACAATATAATGTACACTTGGGCATGATTAGAGACAGGCAGAAAGATGAGGATAAAAATATGGGTCAATATCATGACAAGGTCCTTTTCAGACTTCAATATGTCCAAAAAAACTTGATTTAACTTTATGTTCAATGTGTTAAGTTGACTGTAGTTTTGTTAAAGCTGATAATGTTACAACAACACATAATGTAACAAAAAAAATGTTAAAAACTCAGTGTTATAACTGGTCAATAATGTTACAAAATGCAGAGTGCATAACATAACTTTTTGAGCATAATGTTATAACATAACATTTTGTGTCAGCTGTTACATTATAAAGCAGGTAAAAAAATCTACGCATAATGTTCTAATTTTATAACATTATAAGTTAATAATTTTGTGATTAAAGGTGTAATTATTCTACTGTAGAGTATAGTAAGTTCAATAAAAATCACTTTGGATGTGATTACAAACTTGTCAGGCCATGCCTACTTCAGTTTTTAACCATGGCACACCAGAGAACCACCATGGTCAACATACCACTGGGTCATTCCACAATTGCAGGACATTTTCTGACCCACCCAAAAAAAATTCATTCAATCCAAGGATGAAACACCAACACATGCACTTGGTGTGAAAATTACTGTTGTCTTGAGACAAAATGTAAACATAGTGGTAGTAAAATTTCAAAATATTATTCAAAATAGTAAAAAGATCTCAGACACAGGGCGGCACGGTGGTGTAGTGGTTAGCGCTCACGCCTCACAGCAAGAAGGTCCCGAGTTCGATCCCCGCACCATGCACGGGGG
>JAPTGZ010000005.1:60766256-60778495 GCA_029814645.1 Fowleria isostigma
GGGATAGGCTCCATGCGACCCCCGTGACCCTAATGAGGATAAAGCGGGTATGGAAAATGAATGAATGAATGAATGATCTCAGACACTTCCTAAAAGGTCATTTTCCTCTTGTCCACCTTCTTAAATAACAAACTTATATGTCAAATATAAACATTTATATAAGTTATAAATACATTTCTTTGAATGATTTTGATGATGATAATGATTTTGTTGATATGTCTGTTATATTTGATAAGACAATTAATTTAATCATTAAAATATTTTAAATAGTAGTAGTGATGCACTGAAGTTGTGTCCCACAACATGTATGCAACCCTGTTACTGAAATCTATTTAGCATGGCAGAAGAACAGTGGCGGATCCAGAAGATTTTACCTAGGGTGTCAAGAGTTCTTGGCAGGGTGGCATAGGAATGTAAGGTAACAAATTTGTCCACCCTGTCACCAACAAATAAATGTACAAATAAGTGACAGGGTGGACAGTTTTGAATAAAATTAGCATTTAATGAGCACATGTTGGACCTTGGGTTGGCAAAGTAGGTCATCTTTGAAGAAGACTTATGTTCAACAATTTTAGAATTTCTACAAAGTTTTATATTAGATGATATTTTGTGGTGACAGGGTGGATTATGCTAAGCTTGACCATATCCAAGTACAAACACAATAATGAAAATTTTGATGTATAAATGTAAATTCTAAATGTTCTCATAGACTATATTTCCACCTCCAATGAAGACATTCAAAATGATGATAATGTCATTAGTGATGTCAGCGGACAGATTATTAAAGGGGCACTTCCTCCAAAGTGGGGAAAAAAAAAGTTCTCCTAAAGTGACAGGGTGGACAGCAATTTCAATGAGACATGCAGAATGTTAAATATTATGAAAATAAAATATAAATTACCAAAATGACTTATTTTATCAAAACACTTGTTGAGTATAATGACATCTGAAAAGTATTTTAAATTTTTTTTGAACACTCATCAAACTGACTAAAGTTAGAAGGGCAGTGTGAGGAACATGCACAAATGATGTACATTCCCTCATAGAAAACTGTAAAAAATAAAATCACATTTCAAGAGGTTTAAAATTGTACTGGCACATGTGTAAGTGTTTAACCATTCATAATAAAACCCCAGAATTCCATTATTTTGCAGTGTGTTCATGGTGACTGATTCTGCTGGGGTACCAAAGGCTCCGCATAGTGATACTGACCCATATACTATAGACGACAGTGTCAGAAAGGCACATACAGAAAGCAAGTACTACACACAAATCGACTATTTACTGACTGATGTGGTGGGGAGTCAGTACCTCAGGTTGATAGTCGCTGAACTCAGCCTGTAGAGCCAGAGAGGCCAGTAACATGGCATTTTCTGTGTCACAGCGCATCCTCTCCTCTAATATATCTTTCCTTAGCTGTAGGTAGTACTGATGTTTGGTCATAGCATGCCTGTTAGCCACAAAAATGAAAACAGACATTTATTTCATACAGATATGGAAACAACTGGATATATCTATCCATAAAAAGCAAATGAACAGGTCATTTTATGTGTTCTATTTGTTACTTACTGTATGAGGTTGACATCATCAAGAAAGAATTTGATGCGTAAGAAAAGGTTAAAGGGCACATCTGACTTTTTCTTCTTGGGATCATCCTTCCACCCCTCAGGGGCTACTTTGGACAATTTGGCATCAGGATCAACGAAGAAAAATTCATTATCTGCGTGTGACATTTTAAAGAGAGAGCAAAGGGGGGTATCAGGATTAAAGAAATGTTTTTACATCTTTAACCCTCTTAACATTTTTGGGATAATGTCTTAGGGGGACAATACAGCAAACAAGTTTAAGACCTGCCATATCAAACTTAATACCTTTTAAAGACTTTTGTAAGGTATTAGACGCAGATTTGTAAATTCAAGACTTTTTAAGGCTCTGCGGGGGACCCTGCTATAGCACTTTTTAGGGGGAAGAACCATTTTTGACATTAATGATATAAAGTGTTGTATTTCTTTTTACAACCATGTCCTGCACAAGTCACATTAACACATCAAAATCAATATTGTTATAAACTATAGGCATATATAAGGCTATAATAACTTCAACACAGATTGTGGGGAAAAAAACAAACCAAAAAAACATATATATACATACACACACACACACACACACACACACACATACATATATATTTGGGTCAATGACATAATGGTCGCACCACATGATATTTGATGAAATGGACATCATCGGACAAAGTTTGTAAATATAAGTTTGTTATATAACTGCATAAGCTTTGCAATTATGCACAAGAATACAAAACACTTTGTAAATCATGCAAAATACCGAGAAAATAAATTGTAATAGATTTAGAGTAATTTAAAAACAGCAGTCATGGCTGGATGATCGCACCACATGATATTTTGACACTTTAAATTACAGAAAAATTGCAAGCAACTCCTGATTTTTGAAAAGGTGAAGTGACTACATATATAGGAGAGATACTGCATAGAGATTGCATATTTTTCTACATTTAAACCTTTCTTAACTTTAAAAAAAATACCACCGGACAGAATATTTAGGCTTCATGTCATTGACCTATATATATAAATAATTTTTTTTTTTAAATATAGAACCTTTTTAGGTTGAGGAACTATTTTTTTTACTCTAATGGTGCAAATGTGTATTTTTTCAAATGCTGTCAGAGGGTTAAGGAGGCATGGGGGAGGGGGGGGTTTCCACTGAAATTCACATGAACTAGCATCTATCTCTGTTAAAAACTGTTGATGCAATGTGTAACATGTAGATATAAGAATGTCTGGGTCTCCAAATGAGAATCGCAAGGCATCCAAACAAAACAACTTTTTACAGTTATCCCTGAATCTATACACACTGAACCAGGCAAACACACACATTCCACATATAATACCTCTGAGGTATGCTAAGCCGAAGAGATGATGCTCCACCAACCCAACGTGGGCAACCACCATATCTAGTACGTCTTTACACACAGCCTTGACGTCGCTGCTCAGCTCCAGCTTCTGGCCGTTCAGCAGCACCACTCCAACTTTCCTCTGCACCTCGTCCGCCTTGCAACGCTTCTTTGTGAAAAAAAACAAACCAAAAAAAAAAAAAAACCCAACAAAAAAAAAGCAGATATTGTATTGGGTTTTGAATGGAATGTTTAGCAGTCTTATATACAATGCAAAATATTTATTATATAATAAAAACAATAGATTTCCATTCTCACCATTATGGAAGAGGGAACTGATAAGTTTACACATGGGTCACTAGCCATCTTCACAAACTCAGGCCCATGGAAGGTCTGTCATGGATATAAAAACAGTTAAAGAAGTGAATTATTTGAGATTGGTCTTGAAGGTCATGCTCTGATGTTGAATGGGTACTGTTGTAAATTTTAAACTATACTGATAATGTGTTTATTATTCCTCTCTAGTGTTATTGCTTCGTATCGATCACATTTTCATGGCAGTTTATGTATGCCCCTCACATATTTAACTACTTTGACCACATCATAATAAAGGTGTCCCTAAAGTCTCATTATAATTTAACAAATTTATGACAAGAGCAAATGAATAGACAAATCTGTGGAAATTATTATAAAATGAAGGTTTTTTGCCTCATTTAATACACCTCTATATAGACACCATTAATTCCATGAATCACATCCAAACAGTCCTGGATTTATTTCCATGTTGTGTGTATCATGGCCTCATCAATGGTGTCAATAACATCAGTGATTTTTGGCTTCAGGTCGTTGATATCCCGTATCTTTTTTTCGATATACAATATCTTTAACAGAACCCCATAGATATTAATCCAGGGCAGTGATATCTGGTGAACGAGGTGAGGGAATTGGACCATCCCTTCCAATCCAACGGTCTGTAAATGTTTGATTCATGAACCCACCAACATGCAGAACCCAATATGGTGGTGCACCATCTACCTGGAAAATGATGATTGGTTGAAGGTCATCCAGTTGTGGTGACACATATTCAGTCAAAAAGTCAAGGTCAACATTTGTAGTAATTGATCTTTTGTTGAAGAAAAACGGACCAATGACTTGACTGGACATGATCCACAATGTGATTAAAAACTCTGATAACCAATGAGTACATAGAACAAATCTAATTAACAGATTTCATCCGTTGCTTTTGTAATATATATGTGTGTATATATATATATATATATATATATATGTATATATACGCATTTTTTAAAAATTTTTTTTTACTTGTAAAGAGACTTTGTCCACACCCTGTAGGTCAAACATATTAATGTGTAATTATTTCATAAATGCAGCTGATGTAATTCCCTGGCTGTGTACCTGGTCTGGTCTTTGTCATAACACATTCTCAACCCTTCAAAGTCTTGGTCTTACCTCCATCTTGATACACTCTGGTCTTGTTTACAACTTGGGACTCAAAAGTAGAAGATTGAGCTCTGAAGTAAAGGACCAACTTTGTATTTTCTTTATATTTATTACAACGACTTGTGTTTAAATGTCACAACTTCAACAATTAGAGCTCAGTTAACTGTAAATGCCAACGTATTATGTACCATACAAAGACATACTGAGTACTATTCAATACATGTGGATATTTTCAGCTCTAACAAATAAAACACTTCCTTTCCACATAAATCACTTGTTTTGTACAGTCACACCTGGTTTCATAGCTTAACTCATCACAAAACTATAATGACAGGTGCTTAAGAAAAGCTTTTTCCAAGCTGCAAACTAACTCCCTTGTAGAGCTTTCCTTTTGTAATCATATTGCGCCAGAGCTAGATGAACAGGATTTCTTTTGCGTCAGTTTAAAATGTTTTCATTTACCTTCTACAAATGTCCACATTTGATATATCTTAGAAAAAGAAAAAGAAAAAAAAGAGCACATATACAGTTGCGAAAAAAACAATATTAGACCACCCTTTGTTTTCTTCAATTTCTTGTTCATTTTAATGCCTAGTACAACTAAAGGTACATTTGTTTGGACAAATATGGTGATAGTGATAACAAAAAAAATAGCTCATAAAAGTTTAATTTAAGAGCAGATGTCTATCCATTTTCCATGGTTTTCTTGATAATAACCAAAATTACATGTTCTTACATCAATATCTATGGCACTGTACTGACAAAAACAGTGTTTTTATTCATTCCATGTTTTCTTTTCTGTCTTTTAGTCACATGATACACACAGGAGTTAGTTCTTGATTGTATAACCATTGGTTCTGATGACTTTTGATGATCTAATAATTTTTTCTGTGACTGCAGACAGATAACAGCTTTAGCAAGGGCAATCAGCGTGTTTGGAAGATTAATGTACTCGATTGATTACCTGTTTTAAAACATTAAGATTTTTGATAGTGAGTAAATAAAAGAGTGAAACAAATAACCTTTAAGGAAGGGGAAAATTAGGACCGATGTCCCTGTAGCTCACTGGCATGTTTTATAAAGCATCAATAACAAGTTGACTTTGTGAGGTTGTCAGGTTCTGACGTTAAGTTCTGTGGTCTTGATGCAGGGGATCAATCTCCCAACAGAAGCGGGCGGTACTTTCAGTGGAGGAGAACTCATTTAATTAAATAAAAGTGTATATATGACTTCCTATCAATGCGCAACAGTAACTATATTGATATCTCTGACCATTTCAGTGTTATAAGCCATCAAAATATGGCTTATTATAAGTAAAGTCAGTAAAGTAATATTTCAGGAATTTGTCAAAAAATAAATAAATAAATAAATAAAAAATTTCAAACTGAATTAACTTTGTACACATTGTCCCAATGAAGCTACAAATCTAGACCCTAGTGACCTTGAGTTTGAGCTTTCAAGGTCACTCAAGGTCAAGGGTCATAGATCCAAATTAAAGTCCATATACGACTTCCTATGAGTGCTCAATAGTAACTAGACTGATATCTAATATTTTCATTGTCAAAAGTCAAAAATCATAATTTGTCAAAACTGCAAATAGACATTGTAAACATTGTCCCAATGAAGCTCCACGTAAAATTTGAAATGAATTTGACCAGTAGTTTTGTCAGAGAAGATGTCTGAAGAAATTGCTAATGAAGACGACGCCAGACAACACCTTCACAGTAGCTCATGGCCAGCGAGCTAAACATCCCATAATCCCTCAAATGTGTAATTACTAGGCTAATATTTATCCATTTATTCGATACATAAAATGTGTCCGTCTGTCCTCATATGGAAGTTCACCTTTGTTGTGTGATATCTACAATCCTATTACTAATCCTGTAAAAGTGGAGTGCTCCATAAACAAACCCGGTCCTGTTCATCTGCTTGAGTGTGTTCACTTCATTTACCTTAGGTTTACGCAGTGGCACAGAGGAGGGGTACAGCGGGTCTCGAAGGTCAAGTACAGAGGTGCGTGATGGGGCCAGGGGGTCATCTGCGGGGTAGAGGTTTGTCCGGGACAACCTGTTGGCCAGGTGGGCCTGTAGCCGCTGCACCTCCTCCTCCTGCTTCTGGAGGAGCAGCTCCGCCCCCAACAGACCTTCATCAGTCGGCCCCTCGTACTGCCTACACAGTGGAGGAAGGTCGTCATCAGAACAAACTGTGGGCTTTAAGGCAAGTCCAGGTATGCCATGGGACAACCTTACACTGTTATCATTTACAAACAGCTACACCAATGTGAATGAATGAGTTAAAATGCACATCATCAGTATTTCACAGGGTCTTTGCAGCCACTCAGGGATCTCCCCAAACAAAGGAACAAGGGCGCAGCGCCAGTCTGTTGCAATCCTAGCGCCACCCTGTCGATTTTCAAACCCCCCCCGCTTCGCTCCGTAGACTGCCACTACCGACACGCCCTAGTATCCATGTTGTATATTCTTATTTTTAGTTATTTCTAATTATTTTGATCCTGTGTGATAGTCTCTATTCACTTTCTGTCTAGTTGTAGACAGAAGCCCTCATTTCACTGAGAAAAACATCCATGATTTGCTTCTTTTACAGACAGTGCTAGCTCTCTGTTTATACATTTACATGTATATACAAAAATATACATATATTTATATAATATTTACAGCTAAAATACAACGATCAATGAATTATAAAAACTGGAAAATACAGATAAAGACTGTGGAAAAAAAAGGCAAAAAAAAAAAAAAAAAAGAATGGTTAAACTTCCCAAAACACTGTGAAACACTGGTAGAACACTCCAAAACAGCTCTATCACAATTATATATAATTATTTACAAAAATTCACTGCTAAAACACTGCTTTTTAAAAGGGCGAATACTGTGATGCTGGATGCAGTTTTTATCTTCAGGGAAAGGAGAGGTTTGGAAAACACCGTTTTCCATAAGCAGACATAGCAATAGCAGGCGGTCCAGGTCTGTTATGCCAGAGATTAGAGAGATAGAGCTGGCTGAATGAGGATGTCACATTAGATGACCTCACTAGTGAAGCATGGGGCTGACCCTGTTTTGCATCACCAGCTGTGTGGCCCAGAGGATCAAACAGGACAGCAGTTACTCTCTCTTCTGTGAAGGGCTCAGAGCGAAGGGATCAATTTCTCAAGGAGAAAATAAGCAAGGGCACACACAAAACACCAACAGACAGGTGGTGAAATCTGTAACTATCTGATAAATGCAGTTGGTGTAATTCCCAGGCTGTGTAACTGGTCTGGTCTTTATCACAACACACTCTCAACCCTTTAAAGCATAGGTGTCAAACTCATTTTAGTTCAGGGGCCACATTTAGCCCAATTTAAGCTTAAGTGGACCAGTAAAATAATGACATAATAACCTATAAATAATGACAACTACATGGTTTTCCTCTTTGTTTTGCACAAAAAAAACCCCTTCATTAAATTATTTAGAATATCTATATTTTACAAAAAAAGTGAATAACCTGAATTTTTTTTCTATTTTATTAGAAGATATTTGTACAATTTTGACAATATAACTCATTATTTATACATATACATTACACACAATGTTACACAAACATGTGGTAACAGGAAAAATATTGTTAAAATTGCACATTTCAAGTTGTTCATACTTGTTTTTATTTATGTATTTATTTGCATTTTATTGCAAAAGAATAGTTTGTAAATGTAAATATATTCATAGTGTACTGCAATTTTGTACTTGCATTGTTTTTCACACAGTCTTCCAAGAAGAAAATGTGTAGTTGTCATTATTTATAGGTTATTGTGTTATTATTTTGCTTGAGACCACACTGGTCTGTTAGTGGAACAGGAACTAAAGTGACTTTGACAACCTTGACTGTTAATGTCTTCAGTGTAATTTTTGCACTTTCATCCCATGGGAACAGAACCGTCGGTGGGTCAGAATTGGCCCTCGGGCCGCATGTTTGAGTACTTGAGATGTAATTGAGATTGAACTGGTGTGTATGTGGAACCCCAACTGAAATGATTCGGACACGTTCAATTGTTAATACCTTCAGTGTAATTTTTGCATTTCACAAATTCATCTCACTGGCCAGACTGGACCCCTTAGTGTTCCGGTTTTGGCCCCCAGGCTGTATGTTTGACACATGCACTTTAAAGTCTGGGTCTTGCCTCCGTCACGATACACTCTGGTCTTGGTTACAACTTGAAACTCAAATGTAGTTACATGTATAAGTTTGAGCTCTGAATTAAAGGACCAACTTTGACTGCATTTTTTTTCCATTTATTATGATAACTTGTGTTTAAAATGTTGTAACTTCAACAACTAGAGCTCAGTTAACTGCTAGTGTGGATATTGTGGATATCTTTAGCTCTAACAAATAAAACACTTGTGTACAGTCACACCTAGTTTCATAGCGTAAGTCATGACAAAACTGTAATACAGCGGCTTATAAAAAGCTGCTGCTGTTGCATGTCTACTTATGGAAGACAGTGTTTTCCAAAGTTCTCCTATCCCTGATGACAAATACTGCATCCAGTATTACAGCAGACAGGTGGTGAAATCTCCCAAAGACGGTCATCAAAGCCATTATCACATAACATGAGGGGAGAGATGGGACACTTTTAACTCAACCTGAATATAAATAATATAATTCAGCAGTGTATATTTAGACTTATGCTACATAATATCATCATTCACTATATGGACAAAAGTACATGGACACGTTGAATTCAGGTGTTTCTTTTCTAACAGGAGTCTGGAATATAAAATAATAGTGACAAATATTGACATAATAAAGTTAAGTTTAAAAACATAAAAGCCTCATTTCCTTTTTAAGTTTAATGGAGAATTTTCTTCCTTGGTGAGATAATTCATTGAGACAAAAAAACAAAATCAATGTTGAGAGAAATGAATAAAAATCAATTCTGAGGCATTTTAAAAACGAAGATAATTTAAACCAAACTAACCAATGCAATGATATTTATCCCATTATAAAACTATATTGTGACATTTGCCATTATTGTTTTGTATCTCAGACCCCTGTTAGAAAAGAAATACCTAAATTCAATGTGTCCCAATACTTTTGTCCATGTAGTGTATGACTTAGGCAATCATGCTATGAGGCCAACAGGAATTAAATATGCGTCCCTTCTGCCTGTGCCTACCTTATCTGTATGACAGCTGACTTGTTGTGTATCCACTCTGTGTTTTGCTGCTGGCAGTCCAATTTTCTACAGTAATAATGGGTGTACATATCATGGTTTCTGCTCCCACCATAAGGATTGGATGTGTAATCAAAGTGCACAAAGTTAATATAAAAATCAAGAGCATAAAAACTGGCCTTAAAAAACAACACATTATCAAAGATACGGTTGTTTCACAGTTTATTAGTGTTGTTTTTAAGCTTTTTGTGTACTGTTTATTTTCTGTTCTAGCCTTTCCATCTTTTTTGGTATGTGAAGTTCTAAATTTTTACTAAAATATAGAATATTTTATTATAAGAAAACACCAAATCTCTACAGATGCAGCATCTTGGACAAGCTCTGGAATATGCTGATATGAATATGTACTGACTTTATAAGTGACACTAGCTGTCTTTAGAGAAATTTTTTTTTTGAGATCTGAGTTAGTTGATGACAGCAACAAAATGGCAGGAAACAACAATCATTATCACACAGCATTTTCTCCCATCACCCACATAAAGTCAATGTGTGTGTAAGTGTGTGTGTGTGTGTGTGTGTTACCTCTGCCTGTGTATGCCGTGACTTGTCAGTGACAACGCATCATGTTCTGAGGAAAGGGCCAGCTGGGAGCCATACCTCCTCACATCCCCCGGTTTCTTAGCTGGATGAGACATGAGAGTATTAGACACAGAAAGGAGTGTATTTATTTATTTATCCCTCCACATGGGCACACCTCTACAGATGCATCCACCAAGGCTGTGAAGGTAGTAGACCTGCAAGAACATGTGTAGAAAGGGGTGGGGTAGTTACAGAAAATGGAAATGAGTTCAAATCAATGTCGCAACCAGACCAAATCAAGGACATGAGAAGACTTTTCCTGTCTAAGAACGTGTAATTCTGTTTGTTTTATTTTTTTTGGAACATTGTTCAACCATTTAAAATTAAAATAGTTCAGATATTATTTGAATTCATACAGTTATCTGAGGTCAGTGACGGAGTGCAGCTCCTGTGCACACTGTTAATATTCGCAGTTGTCAGTCTGGTTACAGTTGTATTTAACGTTGTTTGAACACACTCAAGCAGATGAACATTTTAAACTCACTTAGGAGGACTGTTGTCTTGTTGAACTTACTTTTCCACCTTAACCTACATTTCATCCTCACATTTCCCAAACTAGGCTGTTACTTCATCTAATGAATCTTTATTACATACTTTCATTCTGCAATGACAGCGTAGGTTCAGTAAGCTGTCTTTTGCAATCTTCCATGGTAAAAGGCTTTGTCTCAATCACTTGGCTGCTCTAGGTTGGTGACTGACAGTTACGGACTTGGCAGTAACCAGGCAACAGCTAAAGGACTTTTTTCTCCAAATAAAGGGAAAGTGGTGCATCTAAAAATGTGAAGCATACAAAATGTGACCTGTGTGATTTAAGTATAAGATTGCAACGAAACAGGGCAGGACCCAAAGGAACCAAAATGTAAATAATCACATACTGAAAAAAAATGATAGGGGTAATATTTTGCTGAACCCACTTTTATTAGTCTTTGGTTAATTTATTTGTGCATTTGGAAGTTTAACCCTCCAGGTGCTGCAGAACTATCTTTATATTCATTTTGGCAAAATTGAGTGGATTTCTACAACCTGTTTTAATTCCTTGAATGAATGAATTTCTAGTTACAGCACAACTTTTGCACATATAAGGTCAAGAGTTCTGATGAACATTTCTCAGAGTATGCCATAATTGTTTGTCAGCAGCAGCGGTTGTAGTCCATACTAAAAATATGTCCAAACTTCGAGCTGATTACCTAAAATGTTCAGTTGTTGATTGTATTAACGAACACAAGTCAAAGCAGCGCAGGCAACAACCTGGAGGGGGTGTGGTGTGAAGTGACTCATTTGCATTTACAGGGCAATAAAATGTAGATGTTTTTCATTACACATTCTTCTCTGTTCTTGTTGCTATATTGTGTTAGATGTTTATGCTATAAACATCTAAAATTCAGAGTTTGTACGGGTGCTTGAAATCCTTAAAAAATGCCTGAATTTTAATGTTGGGTTTTCAAGGTCTGAAAGGTGCTTAAATTTTAGTACAAGTGGTTGAAAGTGCTTGCAATTATAACTCTGTGATGTGATTTATATATTTGTTTTTAATATTAACTCTTCCAGGTTTGATGCCAAGGCAACACTACTTACAGAGAGGTGGTTCATTTAGAAAAATAAAACTTAATGTTAAAAAAGAAAATTAGCAGGTGTTGTCAGCTCGACTCCAGGTACATTTTTATATTAATCTTTGTCTGTGAGTGTGTCTGAAGAATGCCAAGTGACTTCCCTTTGTTAGGATAAAACTTTGTGCTCTCCTTTAATTTCTAAACTTTTGCTATTATGAAAAATAATTTTCAGGATTCATACACATTTTTGAAGGTCAAATTCAAGCACATTTAAGAGTCGTTTTATTACTTTTTTTTCCAGCACAGCACCTTATCACTGGGGTAAAATACATATTTTATATATATACATAACTATAACTCTATACAGTGGTACCTCTAAATACGAAATTAATCCGTTCCAGACCTGTCTTCGTATTATGAAAAATTTGTAAAATGAACCGCATTTTACATGTAAAATGGCTAATCCGTTCCAAGCCCCCCCAAAATGACCCCT
>JAPTGZ010000005.1:60778595-60794702 GCA_029814645.1 Fowleria isostigma
TGCGTCCGAGCGAATCTGAGGGCGGGTTTTTTGAATTTTCAGAATTCGGTCATTCGTATTCTGGAATTTCTTTCGTACACAAATCTATCCAAAAAAGGGAAGCCACTGAGACAAAGATTAAAATAAAAATGTACCAGTCGATCCTAATATTCTGTTTTGAAATAGTTTTCTTTTTCAACATGTATCACATGTAAGTAGCTTTGGCTTGAAATCTAACCTGGCAGAGTTAATATCAAAAACAAATAAATCACATCACAGAGTTATCATTGCTAACACTTTCAAGCACTTGAACTAAACTTCAAGCGCTTTTCAAACCTTAAAATTCAAGCATTTTTAAGGATTCCAAGTATTCGTACAACCCCTGTGTATTCATTCTGGCTGTGTGAATGGCTGGTACATCTGTCTGTATAACGTAAACTGTCCAAACATCATCATTCCGACATAATTTTTAAATTCTAATTCTGTTTGAGAGGCTTTGCCATCAGGTCTTATGAACAAATAAAACATACCCAACCAAATCCATAACAGAGGACTTCCAGGAGGTAATTTTACCTTGTCTGTAATCTGGATCAGAGGAGGTCACCGAGGGGCTCTCGCTGGATGAACTATAATCACTGTGGTACCTCTGGTGGGTGTGGACTGGGTCTGAGGGAAGAGACAAAGACTGTAAGCCTACCTTGAATAAAACTATTATTATAAACCATGCAGTGGGATAAGAAGATGTCTGCAAAATGAATACATGATGCATGGCTTACATGCACACTAAACAACCTTAAACTGTTATATGGATTTATTTGCCATTTTATTTGACAGTGACATTAAGATGGAGTAGTTTTTTGTGTGTAAACCAAATGAGAAAAAAAAAAGGTGCCACTTTTTTTTTTTTTAGAGTAGTTCAGATGACAGGCTACTGGTTTCTTTGACAAATCCTAACAGAACTAACTTTGAGGTGGTAGAGGAGACACACAAAGACGGTATTAGTCATGCTGTTGGTAAACAAACCTAATGAAAGACACTTGGAGCTACTTTGAAAAGCAGCCTCGGCACTACAGATTTTAGCTGAAGGCTTAATCTTCTGTGATGCTTGACTGAAAGAACCACAGCACGTACAGACCGGCCCACCGCAATTATTTACCCCACATTGGTTTTCTCTAACTGTCTCTAAAATGAATTGTGAATTTCTTCCAAACAGACTGAACTTGTATCTAACCTCAGTGTGTCATGTGTTTCTCTATGGGTTTCTCACAAAACTTGAAAGTCTTGCTTGTCAGTATCAGTCTATGCTGCATAGTTTGAATGGATGGCATTCCCCAGGCTTTGCTCAGAGGAGTTTCACTGGGCAACACAGTTCTCCTTGTAATGGTGCATATCTTAGGTAAACATCTTAGGTAAAAATAAGAGCAAAATACTGTGCACTAATGGTGACTAAAGTCTCACTGAGTGGGAGGACTGGTTAAACTAACACCAAATAGAGTTACTCATTCTCTGTTGGTCAGTGAGTCAGGAGTTCCTTTAAGACACACGTATCAAACATATGGCCCCTGGGCCAAAAGTGGCCCTCCAGAGGGTTCAATCCGGCCCCTGGGATGAATTTGCAGAGTACACAAAAGACATTAGCCATTTTTACATAGAAAAGGTGAGATTTTGACCATTGACTGTTTTCCACATCCAAGCCACAGGAGTAACAGAGGTGAGACAGGCTGGACTTTTACACAGCAGACCTGCATTTTGGAATCAAAGGGGTGGTGACGCAGCACAGCGTATAATGCAACGTATCACTTCTGCATCGGAAATACCCTAAGCATAGTGGTGTAGCTAACCTCTCCAGAGTCGGCCTGTCTTTCACCGTTCCACAAATGTTAGCATGGATAGAGTCCTCTGCCCAAAGTGACAACAGCTCATGGATCCCGGTGTCTCCCCAGTTTGACATCTTTCTGGTCTCATTGATATGTTTGTTTACTGTATATGGCCCACGCTCATTTTTAAATCCCACCTGTGTGGAACAAGAGGTGTTCCTTTTACACAGCGTCGTGGAATTATGGTTCCACCTTTATCATGGCTCTGTTACTACCTCCAAAGGTATTACCAAATGATCCACCATTTCCTTTACACATTGTTCTGAAATAAAGGCAAAATATCCCCCTAACAGAAGGGCTGTGTAAAAGGGGGCTAGTGCCAGTCAAGTTGTATTGATCACAAGGCTAAATTTCTATATTTTTCAGTTCCAAACACTTGTTGCTAAATGTTTTGTGTATTTGTAGATCCACTATGTATGCATGTATGTTCTACTGCAAATGTGTAAATAATAAGCTGAGAAATAACATGGTTAAAATTGCAAATATTTTTCATTACCCTTTATTAGGCAAGTGACTATTTTTGATCATTTCTGCATACATTACAAGACTGTGACAGCAACAGTTACAGTGAGTCAACAATCTCAGGTCAAACGTATATATGTTGACAGGTGTCTGGATCAGCACTTATGTTGTTGAAATTTTCTAAAAGTGATGTTCTAAAAATACATGTTCCTTTCACATTACATGTATTTTTCTTGTATTTCTTTGATATATATCTTAGATTTGTTTTTTTGGTTTTTTTGCCACTTACAGGTAAGGAACCATATATGGTAATTTCACTGCCCTTGATTTTCTACATAATAAAAAAAAACAATTTTCACAAAAGTAATATAGTCTTGTTAGGTCCTCCAATAACACACTTAGGGTTAAGAAATTTTAGGTTGTTCACGGAAGTTCAGGTTATTCACATTTTTTGTTTAAGGATAGTTTAAAGATGTAATACTTTTTTGTACTAAAACAAAAAGAAAAATGTAGAGTTGTCATTATTTCTAATTTATCATCATATTATTTTACCGGTCCGGTCCACTTGAGGTCAGATTGAGTGTATGTGGTCCCTGAACTACACTGAATTTGACATTCCTGCTTAAAGACATCTGTGTCACACAGAATACCAAGTCATTACAGCTTTATCCACACCAGAGACATTAGGACTAATTTGCTGCCTGTAATAGACACATTAGTATTGCCTCAACTATATGGAGTTATGATAAATGTAGAGACATACAGGATGAAGAGAGGGCCAAATGTCACAATAATAAGCAACAACTATGAGAAAGGAATGAAGTTTTCATGATCTGATTAGAACTGAACAAGAAAGAGAAAATAAACAAGAACAGTCAAGTACAGTGGAAAGTGTTCTCACCGATCATATCATTTTGTATCATGTTGATCACTAAACGCAGATAAGAATCACAGGTAAACCTTAAATTTATCACAGGTCTGTGGGTCTAAAACTGAGTTTCATTAGTAATAATAAGCTTTTATTTGCCTTGGCTGTTGGTAATGTTAAATATAGGCAGATACAGACAGACATTTTCATCATATTACAAATATATTGTAACAGTGAGAAATACCAAATATATCAGACTCTGAATTAATAAGCATCAGTATGTGACACTCAGCTGTTTTTAGTTACAGGTCAATATGTAAGATATGACATGAATGCATCATTAGCCTTGACCTACAGTAACCAACTGCACAGGGAGGAGCTGGAGTCAGTATACATACAAAATGCTTCTGCATACTCCAAAACTTAAATCTTGATTATCCTTAAATCCTGATTTTTTTTTCTCAGTTGGGAACAATTTACAATTTGAATACATCAATTTTAGCATCAATCGATAAAAATAAAAACTGTGAACCACATTGGACTGGACAAACACCAAAAAAGTTGCATTCAGAATTTTTGGTGAGAAAGAAAAGGCTCTACAATAATCTTGATTTTGCTATTTATTTAGCATTTTACATAATTTTCAGATCAAAACTGTGATTCATCTATTTGACATACATCACCCGGCTCTAGGTCCACTTAAAGAGGACAACTTCAATCACAGCCTCACGTTTCTTTTCTATCATTTTTGTAAGAAAATTATTGCAAAGTGTAGCAACAGCCAACATATGAAAAGACCCAGAATGCACAGTGTCAGTGGATTGTGGTGAGTAAATTAACAGGACAGATTGGATCTTCTTTGATCCATCTAAGTGATTATTGCCATTACCTTGATGAGTGTGAGCGATTTATGGTGAAAATAAAACATTTCAAGTGTCGAGTTTCCATTCCAAACCTTAATTATTATTTTAGGATTATTTTACAACATAACTGAAGATCCCATTAAGTAGATTCGTATCTGATATTTACTTCCTTAACTCTTTTCTCCTTGGACGCCTACTAAGAACAACCCATATATATGCTACTAGTTCTACCCATGAAACATTTTGTTTTTCTGCTGTGTCGTTTTTTTGGTTTTTTTTCCAGTGGCTACAATTGTCACTACTTCGGCAAACTTCAGGAAAAAAAACTGTGAACATGTATTATTACAATCATTTTTTGTTTTTGGAAAAATTAAAATAAAACAAAATTTTAAAAATTTTAAAAAGTTAAATTTTTTTTCAAAATTTAAAAAGAAATAAAGCAAAAGAGATAATGTATTATTATTATTATTATCATCATTATTACTATTGTTATTAATTTTTTATAATAAAAAATAAAGAAAAATAAGGAAAATATATTATTTAATCCTACTGGTTGACCTAGTGTGGGTTGTGGTCACCACCTATCACAGCATCTCTTAGATTTGAAAAACTGAACCTGTTCTCATGGCCGTCAAATCACGGGGAAAGAGTTAACAGATCACAATAGATGTCTGTTTTCTCAGCTAATCTGACAGGAGAATAACCTCTCTCACGGAAATCAAACAGAGAATCAGCATTTTGCTTTAATTCTTGTAACACTGACTGCATCTTAAACCAGGAAGAGGAAGGATCACAGCTACAAAGACTACATCTGAGATCTTGTTGATAATATGAAAGTTTTCTGATAGACATGTACTGCAGAGCTCCTCCTGACCGCATGTAGTTACCTCTGAACTTCCAAGTAAGTATGACAACATAAGGCAGGTGGAGATATCTTCGTAATACAACCCTCCTCTACTTCTAAGGAACTGAGGTTGTAAGTTGCGTGCAAACATGTGAACATATCTTAATAAACCCAAAGAAGAAAAATCAAAAGTAAAGATGCATCATTTTGAGTCATTCTCTAATACTATTTACAGGTGTACACCAATTAAGACAACTTGTCCACACAGCTTATTACTCCAAATTCTATTCTGTCTGCTTTTTTTCTTCTCAGTACAAGGAATTACACTCAGTCACCTGCACAGTTTCTACACATGTACAGCTCTTTGGCATCAAAAATTCTATCTTGTGTCTTCCCTTTTCACTTATCTATCCATTCATTCTCTCTGTCGTCTTGACACATAACTGCACATGCTTGCTGTGAGGACACAAACAGCTTCTATAAGCTACAGCCTTCGGGGGTGATCAAGCTGTGAAGACACACAAGCTCAGACAGAGGTTACATAAAGTCTGGTGGTTACGAGAGAAAGAAAAAAGAACTGTGATAAGGGCTCAGGTTAAATCAGATAATACCTTACACATAATGCTTAAGTACTGTGCAAAAGTCATAAACCATCTAGGTGTGTTGTATCAAAGTTATCATGAACATACATCTGTATTTTTTAGTTTCTGTATGAACATACATGTAGAATGTATAGGAAATATCTTGACAGCATTGAAAATAGTGGAAAAACAAGGACCAGGAATCACACTGAATACTGTCTATTATCTGTAAAAGGCATTTAATTCTTTTTTTTTTTTTTTGTGCAAGGTGATTGCTCTTTTTCCAAAAGAAAATTCCAGACTTTTTCAAAATTCTTATTTTTTTCCCTCCCAAGAAGTACTTAAAGTACTTTTATACTTGTGTGTGTACTTTTTTGGTTGAGACTGTTCCTGTTGTGTGAAGTAGAAACGTTCTTTTTAACAAAAGTATGAATAAATTAATATACAACTCACAGTAAATTATAATTTTCTGATGGAAACATTTTCAAAACATATGAAAATCACAAAAGTGCATGGACATCACACAATCAAGTTCCACCAAAATTATTCCAGTATCGACCAGTTAGTGAAATCATGTCAAGTTGTATAAATGCTTTCCTCATATATTTATTATTGTACAAGATTACGTATCTTTGAGCACACCCTAAAACTCAGCTATGATAGAAACTTTTTTCCATATTTTATTAAGATATTCACACAGAACTCCACACGTTTCAAGGTCTGGAAAACAGCGTTTCAAAATGTCATACTTTCTAAGACCTGCACAGGCACCCTGTTTGTGGTTTTAATACTATGTCTTAATATAAAGACTGAGAAAAAAACATGCATGTTCACCACAACCCTGCAAAAACAAAGCGAAAAAAACAAAAAACAAAAAAACAGCCAAAGACTTGTGCTCAGCTAAACTGAAGGAAACACAGTTTTCATGAAATTAAACTGCAATTCTAAACAAATATTAACACTGCTAATACAACACCGCTTTAGTTGTTTGTGATAAAAATCTATGATAAACAATGTTAGTGGTCAGACTCTTACATAAACGTCCTTCAAAAAACTACTGTATTTCCTCCTGCACTCTCTGAAGTCATCAAGTTAAGCTTTAATATAATTATGAGAAAGTGGGGTTATACTTTCATGAACACCAGCCCCCCAGGTCAGCCGTGTTCCGATTATTGTACAACCTGGACCCGCCCCGGCATACAGCCACATGACCTGCTGCCAAGTGCCGGAAAAGTCCAATAATGTTTGGAATTCCCTCATCCGCTACGCATGACTCCAATTACAGCCTCTTGGTTGGCTAGGAAAGTTTCTACTGATTGAAGCACCTAGGCAACAGAAAGAAAGAGGAGGTGGGGCGTGGGGGTGGATGTAAGCGCCGAGTGAGACATAGGGGACCAGGTATAAACATGCCCATGCACACACACAGGCATGCAAACACAAAGCATTAAGTTATGCTCATGGAATACATATTCAGTTTTCACATGATTTGCAAATGCACGCGCGCACACGCACGCACGCACGCACGCACGCACACACACACAAAGAGAGAAACAAGACAGGACTGTATTCACTGTGTAAGTGGGTGAAACCTGAGAGCACTGACCACTGCTGCGCCATCACTTTCCTGCAGAAAAGAACAGAAAAAAGTAAGAGAAAGAAAGAAAAGAAGTGGCCTGCCAAGTAACACATCCATGGGGCCCTGCAAATGGTCTGTGCTCAATTAAGCCCCATTCATACCAGAGCAGGAACGCTCTGGGAAGGAATACAAAATGATGTTGGCTCAGCCTTTATAGTCACTCCACTGTTTTGATGGGAGTAAACATTCCTTGCGTCAGCATGGTGTCTCACATCAATCATAATTCAACACCGTTTGTATATTACTGGCACAAAAAAACATCCAATGATAACCCCTGCTTGAGAGTACATGTTTTATGCTGAATGTACACAGCAAATTAAAAAGAATTACAGTTTTGGTGTCAGAGATTTTTTGAAGAGTAGAGTTAACTATATACTGAATGGAGTTAAATCTAACATATTCAACTCTCTGTTGACAGAGAGCTACTGTTAAAACCAAGTGTCATGATGGACTGTTTTCAAACTGACACTTCAAGTGTTATTACTCTGAACCCAGCTGTGACACTGACAGTGTTAAATAACCCCCGCCCTCATCTCCTCCCAGGCTACGACAGAATCTCCAAAGGTGTATTTGCCACATTGCATTATGGGTACTGGACATGTTGTCTGTTTATGTGGTGCAGGGGTTATTCAGGGTTATGATGTTAGTGTGAATTTGGGGTAAATGTGTATGGTCATGTTTAGTGGTCTTTCTGTGTTTGTCTTTTTAATTTTTGTTGATGTGCACCATGAGTTAAAGCTGTAGGCCCAACAATGCCTTACCTATTGTCAATATTTTGTTCAGTGTAAAACCTTAAAGCTTGTCAAATTAAAAGTACATCCTGTACTCTTAAACTCTCAATGAACTAACGTCCTCCCACTGTTCCACCCATGCTATAAAATGTTACAAAATGTTAACATGCTAATGTGGTGCACGTTTAAAAACAAATGTGTTTTAAGTAATTGGACCCCATTATTATAGCAAACATTATTAGGAAAATAATCCAGAGTGAGACTTAACATTTAATATTACTTCTAGTGTTGAGAAAAGATAACACTGGTTGGTGATAAGAAGTACTGTATTATTATTATTATTATTTTTTTATTTACTCCAAAGAGAGTCAATATGTAACACTGAATTACTGTTAAGATGCCAACTCTCCAGAAAGAGTTAAATTAACACTTTGTGGTGTGGGCCCATATAGACACTTCAAAAGTGTTAAAACCAACTGACAGTATTAATTTGAGTGTGCTGATTTAGCTGTGTACAGACACCCAGTCAGTCAATGGTACGACCTGCCACCATTCTGAAAGTATACAATGCTAGGGGCAGACGCACCATTCCCCCTGGACACCAAAGCCTCTGATTAAGATCAGCAAAAGGGAAGAGAAGGAAAGGAGAGGAAGAGAAGGCAGGACTTGCTGGGGATGAAAAGCCACAGCCGAGAAAAAGAATGCTGATGGTTGGTGGCTCGGCCAGTGTTAAAAATAGTTGCCAGAAGAGCAGGGAGACAGGAGGTTGGACGCAATTGGAAGTGGAGCCCATGGACCGAGACAGAGGTAGAAAAGAGTGGAAGAGGTAGAAGACAGAGGTTTATTATGTGAAGCCTTTCATCCCCTCTGCTATTCCACTGTCCTCAGATGGTCAACAGACACAAATAGCCACGTGTGACTCATTGCATAAAACTAGCCTACCTATGAAGACTTTACCAAGAATTCAATAAGCTCCAGAGGGAAACTTAAAGCTCTTGGGGCTGACTGCTGAGATGTTAAGAAACTGTTGTGTACACTCAGTCCAAGCATGTGATTATACAGACTTTTTTTTTTTTTTGAGTCTGTAAATACTCTGTTTGTATGATCATTAATTATTTTACACATAATCTACATATGCTTTTTATGTGAATATAGCCATTTAGCACACAGAAAGAGTGAGCCTTGGGCATATAGTATGTTTGACAGCTAGCAGTAGGCTAGAATTAAGCTGGCCTGTAATTGAAATCAGCCATTTGGAAATCTCTGTAACAGTGACTCATACATTCTGTCTAAACACTGCTGCCCAACCACCACCAATAATACTTCACTCAAGGCAGCACCCAGATCCCATCCTGCATGGTCGTTACACACAAACTCTGACTAGTCATTGCCTTGCTGTCACATTTCACATCAGATCGGCCAGATGGATTACTTCAGAATTCCCATGTAGACTGTAGTTACACATACTAGTGTGTGTGACTGATAAATTCAATACATCACTCAGAAACACATCTCAATTTGATATGTGTTGTGTATCTGGATGACACAGCAGTAACATTGTGAAAATATGGTTAAATGTCTTGGTGGTGTGGTTAAATTGGAACTTTACTGGGATTTTCCACTTTGGGATTGTGGAGGACCCCACACATACACGAAAAGTGTTTTACTGGCATATTATCTTTAAATAATCAAGGCCACACATTGCAGGTTTTGACGAAGTACGAGTTCTGCACATTACTCAATAATAACACCTGGCCAAGCACAGACATGTTACTGAAAAAAAAAAAAAAAAAAAATCACATTATCATGCAATATCTATCATCAGATGACTGGTGTATTTATGTGTATAGCAGTGAGACAAAATAAAAGCACTGATGTAAATAAAAATACATCTGAATAGAACTGTGGTCCATCCAGGTGTGAGGTCTCTAAGCTCAAGCTTAGCTCCAAGCTCCAAGCTTCTTTAACATTTCATGTAACCTAGTGTAGAATAAATGATGATTTAAGGGCAGTTCACTCCAAGAACTAAATAATAATTATAATAACACCATGATGATGATGTAGCTATTATTTATCTTAATCTTATCAACATCATTGATAATAAAAATACGAAAACAGGGGTGCCAGAGCTGTCAGTGTTTAAATTACATTAACAACCTATTGTATGCAGTGAGCAGTGGTGAGGGCAAATAAGAGGCTCAAACAGTGTTAAGGGTTATATGGCTTTGTAAATAATGCTTTGTGGACTTTTTGAGAGAAAACAGCAGCTATTTGTGCCAAAATAAACATGTTTGTATTTGTATGAGGGAAAAAGGATTCATTTTTGCCTTTCTGACGAAAGTTACGGGTTTTTGAATGGACAGCCCTTTAGTTTTGAGGAAAAAAAATCATTGACTTTGTTTCAGAGAATAAGACCCTATTTCAGTATCTGCTGATGATGTTCCTGATTTGCATCCATTTAATGCACACCTACATACTGCTGCCTGTCATTTCCATCAGTTGCCAATATGAAGCGAGTACTCACCATCCACGGCTTGTCTTAGCACCTGAAGTTTCCTCTGCCTCTCTTTGATCCTGTCGTATGCGCTTGTGAGGCCTGACCCCACAGACAGGGCCGAGTGGTGATGAGGCTTTCTACTTTTCAGCCCACCAAACTCCCTGGATGCCAGCAAAGGGGATTTGTGTCTGCCTATGGAGTGGGTACTTAAGGCAGTGCTGCCCCTTCGTGCATCCTCTAAGGCCCCAAAGCGTAGAGCCTCTGGATCGATACAGGCCAAGTCCACAGAGGAAGCCCAGGTCTTCCTAGCCTGACTGGGGCCTGGGTCCCCGATGTGGAAAGGTAAAGACCTTCTGTCCAGTTCCACAGGGCGCCCCTTCTGTTGTGGGTGAAAGGGGTGTAGATAAGGGTATGAGTTCTGGTGCTGGAGTGAGGGGGGCTTGGGGTAAAGTTCTGTAGGTGATCCAGAATTAGGGGGATAATCAGATAAGGAATACGGTAGGACAGCCCCCTCATCAGCTTTCAATAAGTCCTGGATTGGCAGGGAGCCCATTGAGCGACTGAGACCCCGGTTTAGGGATGCCTGCTCCTGACTCCTGGCTCGGTACCGTTCCAGAACCCTGGGGGCGGCGCTCCTCCCTGCAAATACCATAGAACCATGTTTTATTAAACAATAGGCAGACACTTGTAATGTAACAACAGCACACAGACTACCAGACCACATGAACATTTTCAAAACCAAACCATTTTCCAATTAAAATGACACCAGATTAGGAGTGTGACAAAAATATCATATCACAATTCTTTAAAAATAAAATCACAATCTCAGTTTTATCACGATTCTTTACTTTGATCTTTGAGACTAATTTTCATGTTTCTGAATATAACAACCAAACAATTTCCCTATGTAAAACATAACCCTAAAAGAAAAAATAAAACAGACAATTTAGCGCAAAGAACCTTCCAGAACATTTTTAATTTAAACAGTTTGTGCATTTTTTTCTGAATATGTGCCAAGAACATAAACATTCTAAAATGTAAACAACACTCTAATTAAGTGCACTCTTGCAACATAAAACTAAACTGCACTTGGTTTTTGAGGTAGCGTTTAATAAATGTGAAAAAAAAAAAAGAAAACAAACAAAAAAAAAAAACATCCTGCCCCCTAAATTAAAGTTTCCAGAGGTAGGAAAAAGGAAAATGAGCTGCACAACAGCAGGAGACTTTAGTCTTCAGTTTTACTTTCAGTTCACAGTCGTATGGTGTGCACATATTCATTGTGGGATACATATGGCACTGACCCCTCTCCTTCATATGACCCCTCGATTCCATAATCTCTCTGCTTTGTCGGATCTTTGATACAATCTAATCCTTCACGATCTAATATCATCATATTCCATACCCCTACACCAGATGAGGGTTAGAATTATTTAACATTTGTATCTGTAACTCCCTTAAAGTCTACTCAAAACTCTAAACCCCCTAAAACATAAAGTGATCTTCAAATATTTAGATAGCAATACACAAATATTTTAAAAATTGTCATATCCCATATAAAAAAATGCAATGCTCACACCTTCTTCTAACCTATACGTTAAATTATGTACAACTCTGTTTGTTACCACCAGTAATTCACTTTCTTTTTGTTTCTTATGAACTTTCAGGACAATATCGCAAAAGCACTAAATAGATGTTAAAAGAATACTTTAATATTCTTGCCTTTTGTTATGCACATTAAATGAGATATTGGGAAACAGTGAAATTCCCCACAACAATAAAACAAACCTTAACCCAGTGGGATTCAGGAAGAAAAACACATCAAAAGAGGGATTAAGAAGAAATCTGATAAGAGTAAATATAGCATGCCTCCTTCTGCCTGAGTGCCTGTCCAACCTACTATTCAGTCCTAACAATCCTCCCTCATTCACCAAGACTTTGCGGACTGAAAACCTGCAGCAGGCCTCTACGGTCCAAACACCAGAGGACTTGGCTCACGGACAATGAATTACCAGAGGCTCCAGTCGAACATGATAAGGAACATGACGACCCGCATACTGCTCCACTAAAATCAAATCAACTTTTTCCACTGTGCTTTCACCAAACACTGTGATCTGTTTAAAGAATCTATCTATCTAGCAATAGCTTAATCAACGATAACGTACTTCTCTGAAATCTAGTATAACATGCTCTAAACTTAATTTTCAGTGGTTATTTACTGGATGAACATATATTTAATTAGATTAGAGGCAGCAATGGGAACTTCAACCATACAACCCTCAGGGGGGAAGTTCAGCAGCAATTAATAGCAAATGTAGTGAACTAATTTGTAAGGTAAACTAACAACAGCACAATAAAAACAAATTAGGCACAAAATACACACCTCTCACCTGAAGGACTTTGTACTGCATTTTTCATTTTGCAAATATTTTGATTTATTCAGTAGCTCCTTTTCTTCACTGTGTCCAACTACACTACATTTGCTTTCTATCTTTATCTGAATTATGACTAGTGCTTTCTTTGACTGTACGTATATTTTAAGCTTGCCTTTCCAGACAAACCATATATTAAGTCAGTGACAACTAGTATTTTCAAGAAAAGGAGGTAAACAGAAGTTAAAGATACATAAGAAAGCACAACAACAAGCTAAAGGGTTTGGAGACAGGAGAGAACAGAGGGAGATGTGAAGTCCTATAAAAGCGCTGCATGTGGCGGTTTGATCTACAAAGCATATGCTTGGTTTTAACAGGGAAACACATCAAAGACAGACAGTCTGTCTTCCAGGAACTAAAGGAAGGATACAAAGACTAGATTGAGCAAAAAATTTGAAAAACATTTTTTTTTCTCCTTAAGGATGTCTTTTATTTTAAGACACCAATTGTTCCCACACGTGTTTCTAAGTCAATACTGGTGCGGTGCTGCTGTCATATGAACTACAGCCATAAATAAAACGCAGAGAGAAAATAGGCAATGAACAATTACAACTTCAAACCTCTGCCATATTAGAGCAAGAGAGAGAGAAAGAGAGAGAGAAAGAGAGAGAGAGAGAGAGAGAGAGAGATTCTCCCTCAGAAGAAAGACGCTTAAGAACTGAGTAATACTCTTTGCATGTACTTTCCCCAGGGCTGCCTGGTCCTTAAACAAAGCACTGATACAAATGGCAGACCAGCAGCTTCACTGGTGACTCCAAAATATGCATCTGCAATCAATGCCATGCTGTGCTTACATAATCGGGACGACAGCCATGTTTGTGCTCTGCTCCCCTTTCCATGGCCTGGAAAAATGCCGGAGTTCTCTGAGAAACCACTGGGAGGATTTGGTCATATTTTCCTGAATTAAATCCGATTCAAGGGTCGAAGTGTGTTGTTCCTTGTCTACTTTCAGTTTTTTCTCCCTGCAGGCGCAGGCGGAGGGGGTGGGAGGGTTATGAGTTGAAGAACAGCTTGCAGGCAGAGGCATTTACATCTCATTCTCTCTAAATAAAAGTATCACAAATGTAAACAGTGTATCCAAACACATGCTGTCAACCCTTCACAATCTCACTTTTCAGTGTAAAGAAAAGAACATGACATGCTCTCTTGACAGAATTTACATACTAAACTCGGCAGCTTTGCTTTAACATAACAGCATGATGTAATATATTATCATTTCATGATAATATTTCTCAAATGTGGGTCACGCCCCAAAAAAAAAGTCACATTTTTACCAGTCTGACAACCAAAAGAAACCAGACTCCTTTATCTTAAACGCTGCTAACTGCGAAAACTCAATCACTGCACTGATAACGGTTTGTTTCTACACCAAGAAAATGTTTGGTTTTTAAACCCTTTAACCCCTGACGGGGCTGTGGTGAGTGTTCTAAATGTATGAATTATTTTAAATATTCACAAAAATTCAACTGTTTTCTCAATAAGGAAAAATTCAAATGTGCTAATAAAATAGACCTTGCACTTTTCAAAGACATTCGAGCATGCTCAGTGCACCCCATACCACCTGTGGAATAGGGGGAAAAACACAGAGCAGTGAGTGACACCAACTTGATCTCAGTTTGGGGTTGGTTTTTTACACCAATTTATTGTGTACACATAATGTTTATTACCAATGTCTCCATGTATATCTCTTTATGAATATCCTCTATGTATATTTCTCTATGCATATTTGCTTATGTATATTTCTCTATGTATATTGTGTTTAGAGCAAACTCTTTGTGTTTATCTGTGTACACATAACAAGATGTATGATCAGCATTGTACATGTATATGTAATTAGTATTGTACATTCAGTGCATAAGCTAAAAATAAACTATTAAACTCTTGTTTTTTGCGTTTACTGTTGTTTGCAGTGTTGTTGTGATGTTCCTTTATTAATTTTTTTTACTGTGTTTTTATTGAGTTTTGATGGTGTAACTGCTTTTTGGAATTCATCCAGGTGCCAAAAAGCAGCTGGGCTGATTTAGGGGAGAAAAAAAAAGAGCCCAAACCAAAAACTACTGGACCAAAATTCAAAAACTTAATGTTGTTCAGCGTGTTCCAGTTCACAGTTCACGTTAAACATTCGCAATCTCTTACTGATGTACATTCTATTTAGTAAAAACCTGTCAAACTTCAATTCCTCTCTGTCTTTTTCTGTTATTCCACCCTGTTTTGACCCTAAAACACACAGTAAAACAAAACCACTGAAGAAAAGGAACACAAGCACAGACTCATAGCAGCGTTTATGACACTTGTACACCTGCAAATTCCAAGCAGCCCGTTTCACTGAACTAATGTCTCAGGGGTTGAAGGGTTAAAAAGGTCACTCTTATGCCAAACAAGTTCAACTCCAGTTCCCCTGTGTGTGCTCGAGGTGCAGCTCAGCTTACCTGAGGGCAGGCCTTTTCCCCTCAGTCTCTCTCGAATCTCCTTACTCCGCTCAGGAAGAGACTCTCGATCAGTCAGCAGACCGTCCAGCTGAGAGAGACACAGAGTTCAAGTGGAGATAAGAATAACAAAGGGAGTGGGTGCAAAAGGCATGAAGAGGGGAGGAAGAGACAACACTACGCCGACTGAAACTCACCCATCCTGAATCACAATCTCTTCCATAAATTCAACTAAACAACAAAATTTGTTACAATAAAAGGGGACGATGTGCTAGACGGAGTATAAGAAAATATTGGTTCTGTAATATATCGCATTATTTCACTTAACGATACTATATTAATATTAAAAAGTACTGTATCAATATTTTTAGGTATTTATTCAAATACAAACATGGCGGACGTTCATTTCAGTTTTTTTGTTTTTCTTTTTTGTTTATCAAGCTCTTTTATTTCTATATTCACATGGGTATTTTGCTCTGTTGTTTGTATAAGATAAAAGTAGTATTCTGTTATTGCAGGTCATAGATGTAGTTTTTTGGAATTGATAACACTGTTTTGGTAAATATTAGTCATTTCAAGCATCATAAAAGCACTTTTTACTGTCTGAAAGAAGCAAATGTTAGTTTTTTATTGGGATTGCACAAAAAAAATGTTATGATGGATGATTCAGGGACTGAACACAATGCATTCTTTTCACAACTAGTAGAATGTGAACATTTAAGCAGGATCTTAGACTGTAATGTCTGTAAAACATTTATTCATTTTTGTATGTGTGTTTTTGTACTGGTAAAGCCACATTCATTCATTCATTCATTTTCCTAACCCGCTTAATCCTCCTTAGGGTCACGGGGGTCGCATGGAGCCTATCCCAGCCACTGAAGGGCGAAGGCGGGGTACACCCTGGACATTTCGCC
>JAPTGZ010000005.1:60795559-60806254 GCA_029814645.1 Fowleria isostigma
CGCATGGAGCCTATCCCAGCCACTGAAGGGCGAAGGCGGGGTACACCCTGGACATTTCGCCAGTTCATCGCAGGGCGTAAAGCCACATATTAAAACTTTATTTATGAATACTCAGTTATATTAGAATAGAAGAATTGCATAAAGTACGATATAATAATGTATTGCCTATTTTAATAAATTAACACAGACTATCATGATTAGGAGATATTATCATATGTCTTAATAATTGTATTTGTAGTAAATACTTAAGTCCACATACACATTATATAGCTTGATTATGTAAATCTGATTATGTGAGGTGATTTAAAAAGTATATGGTGAATGGTTTGCCTGGATATTTAATGTTATTGTAAAAATGAAAAAAAAAAAAAAGGTGTGTTAGCAAAGTAAAGGAATTTGAATTAATCTAATTACTCGTTGAATTAATCTAATTACTTGTTTACTCGTCTAAAAAGGGGGTGAGAGTTCATCAGTTTTACTTCTTCCCACTCCTTTTCGAGCACTCAATGTTTTGTTTATCTGTGACATATTGTTCTTTGTTATCTGATAATTTTATGTGCTCAAAATAAAAATAAATTAACTATTTATCTAAATGCTGCACTTTAAAATTTCCAGGACTTAATATTTTAAAATAGATACAAAATAAAAAATATTGCTTTGTTAACAGTATCGCGATATATATGGTATCATGATCCTTCTTTCCAATACACACCCCTAGTGTTTGACCCGTATAAATCAGGCGCTTACCTGAGAAAGGCTTCCCAGTACCAACCGCACCAGTTTTCTGATATAGGAGAAGGGGGGGTCACAGTTGGAGTTTCTGATGTGTTTGCTGCAGATGTCCAGCACCGTGCGCAACGACATTCGACTCAGCGTGACGTCATCACACATGTTGAGGAGCAGGCTGTTTAGGTGTTCCCCCAACTTCATTGGCTGTGTGGCAAACAAACTGTCAGTAAACACTCACAGCGGTATGCACTGTCAAGTGGTTTCCCTTCAGTGTTCAGAAGGCCGTGTATCAAATTATCCAATGGTTGTTAATTTTAGTTTTGATTCCACATTATTTTTGACCATTTACCAGCTGTAATTGAATAGGGAATCTGTCAACACATGGGGTCAAAATACTATTCATATTCATCAGTTTGATCAACACTGATATTAATCATAAAATACAATGTAATCATGTAACATCAGACTGAAAGACCATTGGCTAAACTTCACAATATGAACATGGCCCTGCAACCTCACAGACTCAGTGTAATGACAGATGTTCTACTATTATTTAACAGAAAAATAAGAGAAGAAATATAAACCTTAATATTTTAAACAGGACTTACGGTGCAATGAGTACAGACTTCTGAATGTATATAAAAAACTGCCCAACTTGAATACTCTATTCCTGTGCTGAACTCAGGCACAGGTAAAACAAAATATACTCACTGGAGTTTTTTTTTTATGCTACATGAGTACTTTAATGTAAATATGTATCTGCCAGTATGCAGATATTTCACTAACATGCAGTGCATCATGGATGTTGTGTTTTATTTATTCTGTGTGATAAGATGTTAGCTCTGTCTGTATCAAGTAAAAATGTCGAAAGAATGTTATGAGAATGCAATCTCATATTGAGACAGTTTTATCACCCAGCCCTATTCCATCTTATTGTGGACCATTAATGTTACACTATCTTCAAAAACACTAGAACATAATCATAAACAACATTAAAGAGACAAAACCTACAACAAAATCAAGTGGGGACCAGCAAAACTAGATCTGGTAAAGGGCAGTACATTTCAATGATCTCCATATTATTTATTCATTAGTCTCATTTGGGTGGTGTCCTTAATGGCATGGATAATACCTTGATAGGTGCTAATCCCTTATCTTTAAGTTTCATTTAATGTCATGTTTTTAAGAAAAAAACTCATTAAAGCAGGGATGTCAAACATATTGTCTATGGGCCAATACTAGTCCGCTAAAAGGTCAAGTCTGGCCCCTGGAATAAATTGATGAAATGTAAAAATTACGCTGGATATTACCAATCATTTTAGTTCAGGAGCCACATTCAGTCTAATTCAATCTCAAATGGATCTTACCAGAAAAAATATTATTATAATAATTTAGAAATAATGGCAACCCCAAATGTTTCTTGTTTTAATGTAAAAAAAAAAGTAACATCACATGAAAATGTTTACATTTACAAACTTTCCTTTCACAAAAAATGTAAATAACCTGAATAGATACAAACAACTTGAAATGTCTTAAGAAAACTAAGAGCAACTTTAATAACATTCTGCCTGTAAGTGAATGTTTTATGCATTTGTACATCCACTGTTATCTGTAAATTGTAATGAACATGTGGAAATGAGAAGCTGAGGCATAAAATTGCTAAAATTGCACTTATTTTTCTGAATAAAGTTCAGTTTGTTCATAGTTGTTCATGTCATTCACATTTTTTTCAGTATAATTTGTAGATGTAAACATTTTCATTATGTAATTTTACATTTTTCACTCTAAGACTCAGTGAAAAGTTGAATTGACATTATTTATACTAGGGATGCAACGGTACAGGTTCTCCACGATTCGGTACATATTGTGGTTCTTGAGTCATGATTCAGATCAGGTCGGGCTGTATGTGGCCCCTGAACTAAAATGTCTTTGAGACTCCTGCTTTAAAAGTAAACATCAATGAAGATTTTCAGCATAAATTCCTCTCTAAATTCATATCAGTACGAACAACTTTCAAATATTTCTTTCATTTGGGTTGAGGACAAATGTGCATCTCCCTTGCTCAAACAATGAAACAAAATCCCCAAGATTTTTTGACACTTATTTCATGTAGACTTTGGAAAATAGAGATAAAGATAACATAACATTAAACATGTTGTCTGTACAGTGTGTTCCCTTTTATCTACTCACAGCAGATATGGTTTAGACATTTCACAGCTGCTTTACGCACTACCAAATCTTTCCACGGTTTGGGAAAGGACATGAGTGGTGAACTGCTTGATTGTAAACAAATGCTCATTCAGGCAAATCTTAACAGGGGTTAAACTTTTTAAAAACCCGAGTATTAATGGTGGTTGTCGGCTACATGACTGAAACCACTATGAAGGCATGGAAAGATGCATTAGGGATGGCAAGATTTTGTGTTTGAACTTGACTCAGTGGTTAAAAAAAAAGAAAAACTACATTAATAATTTTTTTAGGTTTTATTTTAAAAGCTAGGGTCATATCTTAAGTCATATCGTATAGATATCAATTGGGAAGAAAAAAATAGGCGTGATTTCCAGGTCATGGCTTTACCTTTGAAACACTGGTGCATATATTTCAGTCAATAAATTTTCATTACATACAGGGTGTCCCAAAAAAATTTATATAATTTGAGACTACATGGTCAGAAGAAATGATACTTAATAGGATTTATTTTGGACATAAAATGTTTTATTCTACAAATTTCAAACAAAAAATTCTGGGGGATGGTAATGTCATAAAATGATTACACTTTTTTGAGCAAAAAAATTTTAAACAAATTATTAGGTGATGAAATTATGTCAAATTTTTTGGCACACCCTGTACATTACAAGCTCTTCTTTTTATCCTAACAAATCGGTTGTAATGATTTACCTGACTCTGGGGGATCTCATAGTCTGCTCCCCAGAACAAGGTCATCCCCAAAGAGTACATGTGCATCTGTTAAAAGAAAAACACACTTAATTAGTTACAGGATAAATGATGCTACTAAAAGGTAAAACTAAAGTGAGCCCATACATGGACTAATGTGATGGAAAGGTTTGATTTGTTCCCACTAAACTGGACATCTAACGTTTTCAAAAAAAGTACCACAAAACTAATTCAGTCTATCCTGTCCACTTATTCTCTGAAAAAAAAAAAAAAAAAAGAAAAGAAAATAACTGTCTGGTGAAAAAAAGGAGAGGCACAATACAGCTCAATGACTGCTTAAGTGTAATACAAGTTCAAGTCATTCTTCTTTGGAAAAGAAAAAGACAGGGGCTTTTCAGTCTAAATCCAAAAACATTTTTCCATTTTCCTCTCCTTATTACCGTGCACTCATTGCTTGGGAGAGAAATCACTTCCCCTAAATGTTGGGCTTGGTAGAGGAAAGAATAATTCAGGGATTGCCAAAGAATGCAACATAGCCTTCAAGGACTTTAAGGAGCGGAGCTCAGGTTCACATTTAAAGACACACTCACACTTTCGGAGAATGTGGAAAAATAAAAGTCTCAACAATAGCACCATATATAAAGCAAAAAAGGAAAAAGGAAAAGTCGTGGCAGTCCCAGCTGACGTATGTTTACCCGCAGTTTGTCATAATGACAGAAACAGATTATATTTTCTACACAGAAATAATTCAGCTGGGGAGACGGGACCAGAGTTGGAAAACTGACTCAGCACAAAACTGTGTTGAGGTCTATGGGACCGTGCCAGAGACAAGAATCCAGTCATGCAAGCTTTTTTGCTCGTCTACCAGAGGGGCAGAATCCAGTAGAGGGGGTGTGGTCATGCATCTGTCACACAGAACTCTGCACAAGTCTAATGCAACCATTAGCATTGATGTTTACACAGGGTTGAATAAGTAGTTGTAGTTTCTTTATAAAAACTCAACAAGAAAACACAGCAAAATGTGCATATTATTGAAAATACTCAGTAAGAACAGAACATAAGAGGTACTGCAACCAAAAGTTATTATTTAGCCCAGAGATTTCAAACATGTGGCCCGGGAGCCAAAACCAGCCCATCAAAAGGTCAAATCTGGCCCGCAGGATGAATTTGCGAAGTGCAAAATTTACACTGAATATATCAACAATCAAGGTATTTGAACTCATTTTAGGTCAGGTTCCATATTCAGATCAATACAATGTAGGGTATAATAACAGCATAATAACCTATAAATGGTGACAACTCCATTTTTTCTAGGTTCAACTGGACTAATTTTGCTCTTTTGACACAAATCTAGTCCAGTTGAACCTCGAAGAACTACCAAGAAGAACAATGACCTAAAATAATTAGAAACTGAATGAGAAATTATTCTTATTTTAGTTCCAAACTCCAGATTTTTAACAATATTATACCAGATACTAAATGTTTGTGTGACATTGTGTAATGCAGATGTAAAAATGATTAGTTTAGGCATAATATTGTTAAAACTGCACTTATTTTCTTACAAATTTTCCCTTTTTTCAAGTTATTCACATGTTTTTTGTGAAAGGAGAATTTGTAAATGTAAATATTTTTAGTTTAATGTTTTTATTGAACTAAAAGAAAGAGGAAAAAGTTGTCATAGGTTATGGATGCTGTTATTTTACTGGCCCGGCCCAATTGGGCTAAATGTGGCAGCTCGTGGAAGAAGTGAGTTTGATACCCCTGATTTAGTCTCTATTTGCACATAGTATAACCACAGCTCTCTTGAGTTCATCATCTTGAAGTCATCGTGATTGTCCTTTTTTCCCTTTACAGATGATTCTACACAGCTTCTATAATAGTCATATTTTTTCTAAAACTTAGTTTTTCTGTATATCATGTATATTCCTGTGGTCTCAAGATGCAGAGATTGAGAAACGCATATGTATGGTCATGATCACTAAGACTTTTGCACAGTAACGCGCATAAAAGTTCTTTTGCATTGTAGAAGGTTGCAAATGATAAGCACTTAAAGGGTTACAACAACAACTACCAATTTAAGTGCAACTATCAGCCTTTAATTAATCATTATCTGAGATTTAGAAGCAAGAGTTAGATAAAAAAGTAAGAGCTAAACCTATATGCTTCACCCCAAAAATTTTTTTATAAAAAAACAAAGCAGAGAAATATTGAAAGGAAAAGACAAAAAAAATAGATGATTTTGTTCTATAAGTATTATTCATATAAGTAAATACCTTTTCTATGTCAGCGACTGAAGCCAAGGTAACCCCCTCCATGACTTCTGGGGCTGTGAAGGCTCTTAAGTCCTGCTGAGTGACATACTCGTCAGTAAATGAGACGTTGCCAGAGGGCATGAGCAGGAGTGACCAGGGAGAAATGATGAAGCCCATGGCTGAAGGGTCTAAAGAGGAAAACACACTAAGCATTAGAGATAACATCAGCAGCAAACACCAGTAAACAAACATGAGAAGGCTTTTAAAAGGAATCCAGGTATGCTGTGTATCCGCACTCCCAGCATTAGTGATGAAAACTATAGGGACAGCATGACACCACAGATTATTGAGATTCATGGACACGGTTCCAATTTACACACACTGTGTTGATATGAAGCACAATACTATCAGCATTTATAACCCGATTTCAGCAAACTGTAGACATATCCAACCACAGTGGATGTTTCTTGCTAAAGCTTTGGCATTTATGGAAATTCAAGATGACTGAAGTAAACAAAAACACATGTTGCATTCTTAGTCTGCAAGAAAATAACTGTTGAAGAGACACAAAAGCAGAAAGGAATGGCTACACAGCGTAATTCTCTTTTCCTACGAAGCCACAGTGAACAGTATGGTTAGAGAGTGTTTTAAAAATATACAGAGGAATGTTTGAGCAGCTTTGCAAAATTCTTTTCTTTGACTTGATGCTTAACTCTGAGATGAGCAGGGAGAGGGACAGGGGAACTGGATGTGAGGCACCGAATATCTACTTACAAAAGTTGGAATTTACAAAGTAAATACAAGTTTCCTGTTTAAAACCGGTGAGACCATTTGGAGATCTTACTGGAAAGGAGAGTGGGTTAGTAGGTGGATCCAACTCACAACATCAGTTTAGACTGAAGACATTTAAACAAGAATGTCTGCAATTTGATTCATGACACCATTCACTGTGGGTGGTAAATACATTGTTGTAACCTAGAGACACATTTACACATCTGGATATAAGGTAGAGCTGCACAATATATCGTTTGAGCATTGTCATCACAATGTATGTGTGTGCAATAGTCACATCGCAGGTCCTGCAGTGTAGGAGGTAAATTAACTCAATGTATTCTCCTAATTTCAAGGGTACCTGACATACAGTTACTGGTCACAACATTAAAAAATGAGCAACGAACAAGAGAAAATCAAAAAAGAAAACAAAGAAAACAAAAAACAAAAAAGACAATAACAGAAAATGAAAAAAATCACCAAAAATGAAGAAAATCAGAGAAAACAAAGAAGAAAATCACCAAAAACGAGAAGAAAATCACATAAAACAAAGAAAATCACTGAAAACAAAGAAGAAAATCACCAAAAATTAAGAAAATCAGAAAAAACAAAGAAGAAAATTACCAAAAACAAAGAAGAAAATCATAGAAAATGAAGAAAATCACAGAAAGCAAAGAAGAAAATCACTGGAAATGAAGAAGAAAAGGAAAAAAAAATCAGAAAAAATGAAGAGCATCACTGAAAACAAAGACAAAAATCGCAATGTATATTGCAGGAAAAAAAATCACAATGTCAGTTTTTTCCAGTATCGCACAGCCCTAATATGAGGCACTTAAATTTGTAATTATTAAAAAAGAAAAAAAAGAAAAAAAAAAAAAAGGTGCTAAATTCAGCAGGTCTGTGTTCTTCACGTGTCTAATGTGTCAGACTCTAGCCTCAGCCTGACAGACTGAGACTGTTATTGTTCAGGGAAGGAAACCATTTTCAACTGCCCTGGTACTGCAGAAGGGTGGCCTCGAAAAGTAGAGGCTTACAAACTACACTGTGTACCATAAATTAAATTCCAGACCAAGCATGCCATTAAAGCACCAGGCTGGCAGATGCAGAGTAGAAGGATGCACTGGTATGGAGCTCAACACTGGAACAGACTGCACAGTGAAAAACACTAGGGTTGAAACTGCTGCCTTGGACACAAACTTAAATACACTGTAGAGAAAAACAAATACAACTCCTCCAACAAATCAGAAATACTCACACATATTCAGTTATTCAAACAAATCATTCTTATGCAAACCTAAACACAGTCACTAACCACTACTGTTTACACAGAAAAAAAAACCACACTGCCCTAGTGGTTTGAGTTTAACAAAGTGAATCACAGTGTTGGAGAGTCATGTAAAACTTGGCCACGTTGACTGTGTCTCGGTTCCTTCTATACATTACAACAAAGATGGCAGATCCAAATTACATCAAGTCTGAAAATGGTTCATATCACTTTGGCAACAAAGTGGTGAAGCCTGTATTATGTGAAATTACATGATGTTACATGAAAGTCATTTTAAAATCTGAAACTGTGATCTTTTTTGTGTAAACTGGTAAACAACCCATCACTATTTGTACCTGCTGACCTGGGTTCCAGTGGCCATCATCCATCCAGTCAGATAGGAAACACAGATTTTACTTGAGATGCGCAATTTGGTGAAATTAACTATAATATTGACTGGACTTTGAAATCTGTCTTTAAGGTTCATATTACCTGCAAATTTGTAAATTTCTATTTTGGTGATGTAACTGTACTAGAACAGACGGAGGATACAAAACTACTGTAGGCACTTTTGGTCAACAAGAAATCTATTACAAGAAGGTGATTAAATCCAAGTCCACCAATCTTGCAAATATTCAAAATGGAAAAATTGACATACTCTATTAAAATCCAGAGGGAAACATTTTATTGTATTTGGAACAAATGGATTAAGTTTGTATCCACAAGTCGCCCAAAATTTGAATCACTCCTCTAAAAATGTCCTCCTTTAGACAATTTCCTTGCATTTATATAATGTTTTATAATTTTTATAATGTTTAAAGAACCCTGAAGTAACAAAAACACTGTTTTTTAAATTTTTTTATATATCTTTTTTTCAAGTAAGAAATACCAAAACTGCAAGCATCCAGTTCTTATGTTCGTTTTCTACTTTTGTATGTATAAAATATAAAAGGTTAAAAGAAAAGGTTTCCAATAGGAATTCTATGTAAGAAGGTATTGTTGGAGATTTTTTTTTAATCACCTTTTCCAATAAAATAAAATTTAAAAAAGAAAAGTTATACTGAAATTATTGCAGACAAAATTCCAATTGTGATTTCACTTGTGATGTGCTTGCATAGAACTGGCGAAATGTCCAAGGTGTACCCCGCCTTTGCCCTTAAGTAGCTGGAATACGGTCCATGCGACCCCTGTGACCCTAGTGAGGATAAAGCGGGTTCAGAAAATGAATGAATCAATCAATGTGCTTGCATAGTTATCAAGGAAATGCACACATAACCCAGAACTCACTTAGAACCGTCAAATCAAACAGAAGAACCTTACCCAGCATAAAAATTTAACAAAGGCATATACAAGGACTTAAAAACATTTTTTAAAAGTGTTGTGACATTCATTTGCATGTTTTACACAGTTGTCCTCTCTAGTCTGCTCTCTCCCAACAATAAACTCAAACCAGCACCAAACAACAGAGGCTGTGTTATGGGTTTTTTTTTTCCAATTACTGCAATTAGATCAATCTAGGCCTAATCCTCCTTAATCTGGATCTTAAAACTGCAGCCTTTTGTGTATGTAATTGGACAGGCACATAATGGAATTAAAATTGTGATTCCGTTAACTGTGCAGCCCTACTTTTTCCTCCATTGCTCAGTTATAAAGTTACAGTATATAATAGCTCATTCACACAGCTCTTTACATTTCTGCATCATATACCGTATTTTTTCAGACTATAAAGTCACACCGGAGTAAGTTGCACCTGTCAAAAAAATGGATCATGAAGAAGAAAAAAACATATGTAAGTCAAAGGACCAGTGAAACTATGAAAAAAAGTGCAACTTATAGTCCAAAAAATACTATAATAGTTCTACATCTCTACAAAAAACTAGGACTGAGCGATATGACTAAATGTTATGATGATAAAACTGATATCAGTGGATAGTGAAAGTAATTGTGTTACAAATTAAATCTTATTTCTCTCCAGTTTAAAGCTTAACTTTTGGTACTGAGTGAAGATGAAGAAATCAGATGGTCATTAGTGGGTTTAAACTCTTGTTTTGGGTCAAAACAGGACATTTCAGGAATTTAGAGGTAGAAAGTTGTGAAGTATTCTTAGAATGACTTTCAACTTGATGACAGCAAAGGGGAATTTTACCTCAGTGGTCTGGAGTTTTGTTTTTTTTTTACTTAGTTTTTATTAGATTTCATTTTTTATTGGTATAATACAATGTATACATTCAATTATAATTTAATAAGTTTCTTTTCCTTCTTCTCAGCTGTATGTGTATTTTTACAAACCTAATATGTATAGGCAAAATAGGCTGGAAATTAAAGAAAATAATGACAATCACAGCAAATACATACATAATGTCCACTCCAGAATATAATATTACAGGTATAATTCTTACTCAGAAGCAGGAGGACAGCATTTTGATATACAACATGAGGTTTTGCATCACAAATAAATATTGCTATTGCAGCAATAAAAATAACATAGGTTCCCATCTTTTAGTAAAGGTGGCTTTCTGAAGCTTTAGTGAGAATGTGATCTTCTCCATTTGATAAATATCCCAAACTTTTTGAATCCATGTTATATACAGTCACAGGACAAATTATTAGACCATTGAAAGTCATCAAAAACAATGGTTATGCAATCAAGTACTAACTCCTGTGTGTAATATATGACTAAAACAGACTGAAAGAAAACATGGAATGCCTAAAAGCACTGTTTTTGTCAGTACAGTGTCATAGATATTGATGTAAGAACTTCTGTGATTTTGGTTATTATCAAGA
>JAPTGZ010000005.1:60807029-60828356 GCA_029814645.1 Fowleria isostigma
AAAGCACTGTTTTTGTCAGTACAATGTCATAGATATTGATGTAAGAACTTCTGTGATTTTGGTTATTATCAAGAAAATAACTGAATAGATATCAGCTCTGAAATTAAACTACCATGAGCTATTTTCGTTGTTATCATTATATTGTTCCAAATAAATATTCCTTTAGTTGCACCAGGCATTAAAATGGACAAGAAATTGAATAAAACATAACCTAATAGTTTTTTTTTCCATGTCTGTATGAGGGAGGTTCTGGTTTCATCCATCTGATAGTTAAAGACTTTAAGAGGGCAGCAAATACTATATTCAAGAGGTATATATCTGCCCTTCTGTCTAAGTGGTCTGGAGTTTAACATTTTTCTAAAACAGCTCATATTCAGGTGTGGATGCAGAGCACAGTCCAAAAATGGTTATGCCATTATGCCACAAGGTCTGCAGTCCAAGAATTAAGAAACAAAATATATAATATAGTCCTAGTTTAGTTTCTAACCTTGTATTTTGTTCTCATTAGACTGTTATCCAAGTGTTTCTGTGAATAATCCTCATACATGCAGCCTCAGCACAAATGGCACATTCATAAATTACACTGATAAGAGGGAATTCCTTCTGTGTGCGAGGACCATCAGTGATTCAATACAACTGGAATTCAGGGTCAAGCTGGTTCAAACAGAAATGCTCATGGCCACAACTTGATCACTGATTCCTAAAGATTCCCAAAGCCCAGATATTACCCACACAGCCACAGGACTTAAGAGTTTTATAAGAGACTGTCAACCTCATTTTTAGCAACACAGAGGGCATAGTGGTGCCTGTTGAATCACATCCTGTCTTATGTCTCTAGAGGTAAGCCCTCCCTTGGTCATCCATCATTCATGTTGTCTTAACTTACAAAAATACAGAATTATGTGGCCTTATCTCCCCTTGTATTCAAGGACAAACAGAAATTTATGGGCACAAATGATTCACATAAAAAAGAATTAAAAATAAAAAAAAAATCAGCACAGAATTACAACTGCCTAATGTACAACAAACTGCTAAATGGAAAATAAGAGTATGCACTGGCAAGAATCTGACAATATGATACAAATTATAACACTAGGGTCACAATACAATATATATCACGGTACTGTTAGCAAGGCAATAGTTTTTTGATTGCTTTGTTTCTTTTTTAAAAAAATTACTTCCTGGAAAAATGTTACTGGATCCAAACAGGATCTAATGCTATATCACAAAATGTTCCTCTGTAAAAACTTAAAGTGCACAATTTAGATAGATAAAGTTTTAACATATGGCTTTATCAGTGCAAAAAACATACACAAAAATAAATGAATGAATAAATGCATAAATAAAAATGATGTTTTACAGAAATTACAGTTTAAGATCTTGCTTTAATGGTCATACTCTATTAGTTGTGAAATTAATGCAGTGTCCAGTCCCTGAATAATCCCATATCATAACATTAATTTTGTGCAAACCCACCAAAGGACCTAACATCTGCCTCTTTCAGACAGTACAGAGTGCTTTCAGGATGCTTGAAATAATTGTTATTTAACAAAACAGTGTTATCAATTTCAAAAACTACATGCATGATCTGCAATATCACAATACTATTTTTGTAGTATATAAACAACAAAGCCAAGCAAATATATAAATAAACAAGCAAAATACCTATATAAATATAGAAATAAATGAACAACACACCCATGTACATTTAGCCATAAAACATCAAAATACTGATGTCAATTTATCAATAAAAAAGCCTACAGGATTCTAAAATTATAAACAAAAAAGAAAAACAAGACACAAAAATTAACCTCTGCTATGTCTGCATTTGAATAAATGCCTTAAAATATCGATACAGCACTTTTTAATATTGATAAAAAATTGTGAAATGATATATCGCAGAAACAATATTTTCTTACCCCTTTAAACACAAAGAGAAAATGTAATTCAAATCAAGTGGCAACTTTAAGAAACCAGAAAAACATGAACATTGTGAAACTTTTTTTAAAAGTAGTAAGGAATGTAGATAAGAAAGTATGTGTGTGCGTGTGTGCGTGTGCATAAGCAAAAACTTCTTGGTCCAATTCCTTCCACATGTTCATACCTTTGTGGAAGAGTTCTTGGAGGCTGTCTGCGCTCTGACTGAGCACTGCCCACACCTCCTCCTCCTGGAGTGGGCCTCCTCGAACCTCCAAGGCTTCTGCCAGAGACACATGCATCTTCCCTGTGACAGCAAAAAAAGAAGACCATGTTTTACACAAATCACACTCTGAAATACACACAAAAGAATGCAGAAATTGGAAAGAAAAGGGCATGTGCGTCTTTCATTTTTGTGATCACAACTTCTGGCACAAAGTCAATTCAGAGAAATACTAGAAGTCATAGAAGTTCATTCAGATGTTGTTATTAACCGCTTAAGTAATGAGAGGTCATGAGTTAGAAATTTGAAACATTTAAATTTAGCTGACAGTTCTGATCTCAAAACAAGCCTAAACCTCAAAGAATCTCCTCCTAGTCCTAATGGCCTGATAATCTGATACAAGATGCTACACCCGAAGTGTGTTAAGGAGGTATCGCAGGTCTTTCCTTCCTGCAGCTGTCAGGCTCCACAAAGAAACTGATCCAAATAATTCTATGCAATAAACCGTGCAATAAATACTCATATGTTTAATCTGTTTATATGTCTATCTATATTATGTGTGTATAGGTGTATGTATGAGTATCTCCCCTATCCAACCTATGGCATAATTAGCATGTGCACAGCTGTAAATAGTATTTATAGCTCTTTTGATTTGTCTTTATTATTTGATTCTGCTCTTTTTTTTTTTTGCTCTTCTTTGCTGCTATAAATCTGGAATTTCCCCTTATGGCACTAATAAAAGAATATCTTATCTTAAAATGCAAGCAAGCAAACACATTTTGCCAACATAATAGCCCCTTTTCCACAAACTCTGAAAAACCCTGTTGCATTTCCACCAAAATTACCTAGGTAAAAACTTTAACTGGAAAAAGTTCCTCATGGGAGGGGTAGGACTTTTCAGATTCCCAAAAATTCTACAGAAGCATGGCTTAGCTGAAAAACAGTGCTTGGTGAAACACACTTACAATTCACACTCAGACTCCGCTTTATTGTCATTCAGTGAATAGTAGGCTACATGATAGAAGGAAATACAGTTCTGCAGATCTATGCATTTGTAGGATGAGTAAGGTAAAACGAGAAAATATAAAATAATATACATAAAACCTAATATGAAATATAAAAAAATACCATAAAATACACAAAAAAATCGAAATAACATAACTTCTTTATATGTTAATAAATAATTAAATAAATACAACGTATACAGTAACAGTACAGGTACAGTGATGTTGTATGTAGTGGTAGCATGAGCAGCATCCACTCTACATTCACCCATGACAGTCAGTGTGCAGCTACAAAAGTGTCTATTCCATTTCTAAATGCTTCAGTTCATTTGTGCTTTGATCATTTGGACAGGGTACTTACTCTTTATCCAAATGTAAATTCCAGACTTTTTCTAAACTTTTTTCAAAACTGCTATTTTTTTCCCCAAGGCCTTGACTTCATGTACTATAACACTTGTGGGCCTACTTTTTTGTTTGAGATTGTACCTGTTGTGGGGAGTAGAAAAGTTCATTTTAATAAATGTATGAAAAAATAAATGCATAATTCACAGTAAAGTTTTACTAACAGAAATGTTTTTTAAACATACAGTATTAAAATCACAAAAGTGCGTGTATATCATTGTAGTTTCACTAGAACCATTCTAGTATTGAGCAGTTGGCAAAATCATCTCATGTTCTCTGCTTTCCTCATGTCCATTTCTTATCTTTGAGAATACTCTAAAATTTGACAATGAGAGAAACTTTTTTCCATACTCTATTACAACTTTCACACAAAACTCCAGACTTTTCAAGGTCTGGGAAACAGCGTTTCAAAATACCAGACTTTTTAAGATTGCATACGTGCCCTGTTTGGAAAACGGAGTAAAAGACGAGAGGCATTGATAATCAGATGGACGACAAGGTCCATTTGCCAAATAAGCTATTCAGTGCAAGCCCACCTGAGCATATTCGGCCCACTTCTGCGAACGTGTTGCAATAATCTGTTCACCCGAATACGCCCTGGATAATAAGTCTGTTGCTTGTCCAACATATTTGCTGAATGCAATCTATTTTGCAACTTTTTCCACATGAATATGCCGTTTTGATTGTACGTGGCTGAAGCTGAGTGTATTTGCTAGCATCATCTGTCCATCTGTCTGTCCAGTCGAATAAATTTAAGAGCGTATTCAGCAAATATGCACAAACCAGCATGGACCTTGTAGAATATGCTCAAAAGAAATTCAGTGGGACTAGAAACGACACAATTTGACTAAATTTCCAAGAACTTTCAGGTGCAGCAGAACCACAAAGCATGGAGATTACCAGAAAATCTTTTACACAGGTAAATAAGTTCCTGGTGATAAAAGTATCTGGGGATCTGATGGAAAAGGGGCTAATGCCAGCAGTGGATGGTTTCACATCATTCCTTCTCCAATTCCATCTGGATACAACATAAAGCTGGACAATACTGTATTGTATAAATAGAATTAGTATAGTTACAGCTTGATGCCAATCACAAAAAATATCGTCTCACATACATAGTCACAAAATGACTTGATAATCAGTACTTTCTTTGTAGATATTTTGGCTCAAAAAATTTCAAAATTTAACCTTTTTATTGTTGCATTAAATTGTGCCTTCTATTGACACTTTATTTTACTTGTATTTTTTGTTAACAAATAGTATTTTTCAAATCATGGTCTACCATGAGTTTATATAAACTAAACACAAACTTAATGAGCCACTTTTACATAGAGATCCCAGAAAAAAGCAAAAGGGTGATCCCACCTTTTTTCCATCATTGACCAATTTCCACAGCTAAGCCAAAGAAGTAACAGAGGTGAGACAGGATGGACTTTTACACAGCAGACCTGCATACCGGAATCAAAAGGGCAGTGATGCTGCACAGCATACAGTGTGACATATAACTTGGGTGTTGGAAATACTCCAAGCATAGCAGAGTTGGCTCTCAAAACAAGTTGGCCCGTCTTTCACCATCCCACAAATGTTAGCATAGATAGAGTCATCTGCCCGAAGTGACAACAGCTCGCAGATCTCGGTATCTCCCCAATTCGAAATCTTTCTGGTCGCGTTGATATGTTTGTTTACTGTACATGGCATGTGCTCACCGGCGCGGGAGTCGTACATACATATGTCAACGAAACATCACACCTTGGTTGCAGAGCAAGAGGTGTTCCTTTTACACAGCGTTCCGAAATCATGATTCCACCTTTATCCCAACTCTGTTACTACCTCCAGAGGCATTCCCGAGCCGTGACAGAGGTGGGCCCAAATGATTCACCATTTCATTTACAATCGTCATTCTGGAATAAAGATGAAATATTCCCGGAACAGGAATGCTGTGTAAAAAAGGCTATAGTGAACCACCCATACACCTAGAAAAAAAGAAATAAATGAGAATAAAAAAAAGAAAAAAAAATCCAATATTTCAATATTTCGTCTTTTGGTCATATCAGATGTTAGGCTAACATGTTAACTTTCCTCTACTTCAGGTGATTTATTATGCTCATATTTCATGTTTAATCAGTACCTCTCAACAGAGGAGGAAGGAAGTGTGGTGACTCCCTCCTTAGCTATTTGTATCATCAGTGGAGAAAATTGTGTAGAATTCTTTTGATCAGGCAAGTGAGTGTCTAGATTTACTGTCCTAATGTGGCATTTTACTCGCTCCAGGCAGCCGGGCAAGCCTTATTGTTGAGGCCTGCCATCTAAATGTAAATGTAGGCTTATCTTGCTCTGCAGTTCAGGAGGCAACTCAGACACATGATGTGAATGTGTCTGCACATAAACACCCTGCTAGACTTAAGTTACATTGATTAAATATTGTTTAAATTGAGTCTCCAGTGGCTTCAGCAATGTCATTCTGATTTTTCCACTACACTAATTTAAAGTTGCTTTCTCCTGCCCATGAGTACTATCCATACTCTTCTGTTCCCTGATAATATGTCATAAACCATAACTGGGTCAAACTCAGGTTCAATAGTTGATATAACTGTGTGGCCTCTTGTAATATAGTCATTAAGTTTGGAGTGTTAGATACATGCAGACTGACTATATGTACTATTACAGATCAGTAGATCCACAGCCTCTCACATAGATTTGGATTAAACACGCTGCAGCATGCTTTGCCTAAGGGAGAAGCACAGAAATTACTCATGTGACCCACAGGTTGGCTGTTTCCTTTCATTTAACAATGATTTTCACAGGTTTTGTCATACATACACAAATAGTAAAGGATAATATGACTTAAAGTTTTGGTATCCAACAGTCTGCAAGTCTTTTTTGTCCTTTCAACGTCTATCGTGTTCTTAAAAATAATTCCTTTTTTCCTCTCTCTTCCCCTCCCTTATAAGTGTTTTCTTCCACTTGTCCAACTGCCAGTGTACATACAGTCAGATACTGTTCTCAAACAAATAGGCCAAATTAGGGACTTTGTTGACATCAAGACTGTGACATCACAGATTACAGACTGTGTCATCTATTATGGTTTCTCTCTAAATCTCAGGTGTTGTAATGCATCGACAGTGATGTCTTCCCACTCCAGCCGTGACATGATGCAAATGTGAGCAGAACTGGAAGCTCCAGTTGTGTAATACTTAACTATTTGAGCTGAAACTAAAAACAGTGCATGCAACAGGATGTGGAGTACAGTCAGCCCACTCATCATCTATAGGTGGTGTAATACTTAAAAGGCAGTGGTAACTGGAGCTTTGAAAGAAGGTACTTAATTTAAAGTACTACATGTTGATGTCTATGAGATAACCTGTATGAAGTATATCACTTAAGTGCACTGCTGTCTGTCTTGCAATGACTTGTGCTGTCAACAGGTGTGACCAAACAAGTCAGTCAGCATTTCGTAATAGTTGAGCATCAAGAAAAAGTCTTTGTATTCCATTTATTCAATGGTCACTTAAGGAAATGTAACAATTAAAACATAAGGCATCTGCTTTCCAGCAATCACCTTCAAAAAAAGTCTTATGTTCAAGACATGCAAAAGATTGTATGTCGTGTCTATTGACTGATGTGTCTGAAAAACAAAAACACATCTAAAATACATTAATTATACATGTGTGTCTATATATATATATATATATATATATGTATTCCAAATTTTCCCAAGACTCATCACACCATACACAAGAAACAGCTCTCACACAAAAACATGAGAAGAGTATATTTTCCCATCTACCAAAAATAAATCCATATAATTTGAAAATCCATGTATTTCAACTTTTTTTCTTGCGTTTTGCAGTCCATTGTTTTGCTGATGTTTGCAGAACCACATTAAACAAAATATATATTTGGAAATGCTAGATCAAAGCTTCTCCACAAGACTTTATAGATCAAAACTGGAGGCCTGAACACAAAAACAGTGAAAATGAAAAAACAAACAAAAAAAAAAAAAAAAACACATATAAACAGGAAATGAGGCATAACTTCTATGTGAGATCAACACCAGTCATGTTTAGGGTGGGTATGAAAGTACAAAAGAGTTTTGGACCACCATTTCTTTTCCACACACCACTGTCAGAACATATTCTCTTTCAATGTTAAATTATATGCTGTCTGGAATAATGGCAATTTCTAGAGAAGCAAAAAACAACAACATTTAGCTGTGAAAAACAAAATAAGATAGGGGAAATTAAATGTGACAATGCATTTTTTACTCACAGAATGGGATGCACTAGATGTGGGGCACATAGGATGAGCTCATCTGATGTTTTATAGTCATTTTTCTGCATTTTCTGCATTACATTTCATATTCATCAAGAAAAGCCAAATGCCACAAACATTATTTGCAGAGAAATGTTGGAAAAAAAGTATCACATTCAACTTGAAAGAGACATTAAAGCTGGGTCGTCAGCTTTGTCTATAATGGGCTTTATTTCTACAAGTAACATGTGAAACAACTTCCTCTTCATGAATCTGAGTTTGGAAAGGGGAGTTAATGAGTAAGCATGTCAGAGGCCTACATGTTTATGCAGGAATGCAGGTTAACTATTCTAGTCAATGAGAGGCGTGAAGTGCAAGGCAAAGTGGGTTAGTACCCATCTTGCTCATTACCCATGAGAATAGGGAGAGCTGGCACTGTGAAGACTGATTGTTTTGCACCCCTTGTTATTTCAACAGAGACCTACAGTGGAATGTTTTTTATCCACACTCAGGCTGCTGAGCAGACCAACTCCTCTCTCATTGGGCTACGGTCCTGCTCATTATTGAGGGGGCTTAGGAGGCAGCGGCCCAAAACAGTGAAAGCAGACAGCCTTCACCACTTCAGCGCCTCATTCTCTTTGTCAAACACTGAGGATGTTTGTTCCTAGATATTCCCATGTATTTCCCACACTGTAAGTACCAAGAATAGCCAACACAAGGCTCAGAGTGCTGCTCAGGGTTTGAAAGTCTGGCCAGAGTCACAAGGATTTTAAAGAAAATAATCCTGGAAACGTGATAGCGCTCTTTGCTCTGCACTTAGGTGAAGCTTTTACTTTCCTCCCACCTTCCTGTCCGTGACACAGCTATAACCCATGAAATGGATTGGAAACAATCCCCTGAAAACCGGTACAGTGCTTTAGGAACCTGTAACACAAAAAGTTTTCTTTCAATGTCATCTCTTCACATTCCAAGTAACAAAAACGTAAGAAAACTCATACATTTTTCTTCATTTCCATATCCCCAGATCTTACAAAAACCTGGGTAGCAGCAACACTTTTCTATGCCCCCCTTTTATTTCCAGCAGCAAAACTCTAAGATATGAGAAGGAATTTGTTCATATCCTCTAAACATCAGAACTGTGGTTTCAGCTGGCAAAGACATTTGGAACAGAAGCAGGATAGAAGGGGAACACCGCGCCAGCACTGAGGTGAAAATCTTCCTGAAGTCATTCATGCCAGGAAAATTCAAAAACAAACTCTGAGTGAACCTCTATTCCCAGAATCATATTATACAGCCTGTTCGCACATGCTTCAAATTCAAAATACATACAATGTCTTAGAAAGGCTTGAATAAGAGCATCTTCAAACCGACATTACAGATAAAATTCCTGAATCCAAACAAAAGAAACAGTGTATTAAGTTAATAAAAGTTATGTATATCAGTAAGACGTTCCTGCTTCACACACATCTCCCTGCACAATACACTGCCCTATTACAAAACTGAGACATGGTACAGGAACTGCCCATAAAACTATTCATCTGTGTCTAGTGAAGTCGGCGCAATAACAAAACAGTAGCGGGAATGGGCCACAAGTGGTGACTCACCTAAATAAAGAGAAAGCTCAGTCACTGGTTTCCACTAATCGCATCCCACTGGGGCTATAGGAAAACAGCTAACAGGCTTTTCCCCAAACCATCTTACAACAACCTGAAATCTGGACACATTGGTCATTACTGCACTGAGTGGTCTCTAACTAGGTCTGGTCTCAGCCCTGCCAGGGTCAGGACCAAGTAAAAAGAAGAGCCAGGACTATTCCATGATTATCAGCCCAGCTCTGGACTGACGGCCCTCACTTCTCATTTTGGTCTCAACCTCATCCGCTCCATTTCTGTTAATCACAGGGTTGCTATGAGTACCGTGACATGCAGAGCATGGTTTTTGCAAAACCTCATTTCAACCCCCCTCCTCCTCCTCCTCTTTCCAACACACACACACACACACACACACACACACACACACACACACACACACACACACACATAAACCCAACCCACTAGCTAGTTTCCCTATTTTTCCTATGATGATGCCCACACCATCTCCATGAGATGAGAATGTTCTTGCTGCTCCATCTCCCAATCTCTCCACCTCTTTCTTTAGACTTGAATGACACATATTGAGAACACAGCTGACCTTTGACCCTGAGCTAACTTTACTACTTTTCTATGGTAATGAAGGGGGAGGGGGGTACAAGTATGCCTTCTTATAACCCCAATAAAACCTCATGTCTCTGCTGAGAGATTATGTAGGTACACTGCAAAAACTGAAATCTAATAGGAAATGTCTTATATTTAGGTGATGCTTTCTTATTATTTGTCTTTTTATGTTAGATTGTTTGACTTGTTTTAAGCATTTTAATTCCAATACCTTAATGAGATATTCCAGCTTGTTACTGAGATTTTATGACCTACTCTGAGTTATGCATGCTTGAAACTAGAATGTCAAGAGTTATAAAACCATTTCAACAACACCCACAGCTATAAAGAGGCTTTTTCAAAGTTAACAAAAAAAAGTCTTATTTTAAGCATGAAATAAGAAATCATTAAGAATAGAAGTCTCATATATTTTATTTGTATCAAGGAAAGTGTACTAGTTAGTGAAAATCCACTAGTTGTAAGGTAGTTCTGGGTTTATTGAGGTTAGATATATTTTACTTGTTTTTAAAGTCTTGACAAGCCTCATTTTCTTGTCCCATTGGCAGATCATTTTTGCTCATGTTCCCCCAATTTTTGTCTGTTTTTTCTTGTTTTTGAAAGGTGACTTTTTGCAGTGTAAACACCTTTGAGACATCCCTATATTCTGGTGTGCTGTGTCCATTGTGTGTGGTGCAGGTGAGGGGTAGCAGAGGCCGTTATGTTAGCTAGTCTGCCGGCTGCTAGTGTCTCCTCCCTCCCAAACTTAAAGTGCACTTCTCCTAATGGTCAAACCTAAGATGCCCCACACACACACGACAACAACACAAGTATAATTTTGGCGTTAGCTGCCCACACAGTACAGCAACACCCCATTGGAGTTTGAAGTTCTCCTCAGGTGTCCAGTGAGTTTTCCATCCTCTGTTTACTAACTAGCTTAGATGGAGCTAACGGTCTTTTTGACGTTTTCACGTAAAAGCCGCAACATTCCAGCCTCGGTCCGTTTTTTTTTTTTTTTTTTCCCCGGCGAGAATAGCTCACAACGACTTGCAACAACACAGTTAAAAACCTAAGTTTGTGTAACGTTACATCTTAAGGGCTTAAAAACAACTTACCGAGAAAGAAGAGCAGATAAGTCAGTCAGAATGGAAGTGTTGGGGTGCTCCGACGAGGCTATGAGTGCGCACACAGACGGGACCAGACGCCATCCCATCCACAAAGCAACATCTTGGGAGAGAAGCAAGACGAGCTCGGCGGGGCAACAGGTTGACCTTTCACATACGCGTTTACACAAACTAATCCACAACAACGCAGGCACGCTTTTCCCCCAGCCGACACCGGTGGATAAAGGGACAAGTTCTCCTGTTCGGAAAGTGTTCGTCAGTCGTCTTTGAAGGCAGCTTACAGCGGGTCTCTCTCCTCACGCGCACTCAACTTACCCAAACTGAGGAGCGGACTAAGCCCCGCCCTCTGGCCGTCTGCGCGTGGGCTGACTGGGTGTAACCCGACACCTTACTACGGCTCCCCATTGGCTGTCTGCGGAGGGACTGTCATTGAGCCATCTCTATAGTAACACACAACCAAGAGTCAAAACGCACTGTGGGCTTGGATCACGAATGAAGGTTTTCTATTGATGGCCACAAAATGTTGACACCATGCCCCAAACCCCTGGATAATGCTCCTATAAATCTGTTTCAAATAGTTTTTATTTTTCAGGAAGAGTCCAAGGCATGACCGAGTTACAGATGTGGATGTAAATTAGACTTTTTTTTTTTTTTAAATTTAGCAAAAACATAATACAAACACTAATTGAGGATTACAAGAGGACGCCAACCATTAGCAGTAGTAACAAATATGTACACAGTACAAAAAACCAAAAGGAGCGAATTCAACAAATAATAATTTTGCTATTTTGTGGATGATAATTCTAGCAGCTTTCCGATTTCCTAAAGTATTGAGAGAGCTGAAAAACAGTGTAAATTCATTTCTTTAAATTCTTTTATTTCGAGCTTATGCTCTCTGTACAATAATAATTAGATTTAGATGTGTAATGTTCAATACTGATCATATATATCTCATATGTAAACAGATATACATAGAGTTTGCTGTAAACACAATATAAACAAAAATTTACATGAGCAAGTATGTATAGAGAAATATACATATATAGAAACATTCATAGAGACATATTCATTGAGAAATGTTCATAGGGAAATATACATAAAGAAATATTCATAGACATTGCTTGTGAACATGTGTACACAATATACATAATACATAGATATATACTGTGCTTCATTACTAATATGCAACACTAGTAGCCTTAAAAGAAGTGAGGAAAAAAATCATAACTCATTCATGAAACAAGGAAAGGAGGGTTTATTCCCTCTCCATTTGCTATAGTGAATGTGGTACTTGGCCAAACGTATTACAGTGTTAATGTCATCAGAAGATGAGGAGTCCAGGTTTTCCATATAAAATAAAATAAAATTTGAGATGGTAAAAGGGGGAATGTTCATTTAGAGATTGATCCAACTTCTTATATTCCTCCAAAACGTTTGAAAAGGATTGCATTGAAAAAAACAGCTGGTCCTTGGTTTCATCTTTCAAGTTACAGAGTGAACAAGACTCAACATCAAACTAAAATCTTTTAAGAAAATGACCCACTGGATAAATGTTACTGATCCCTTTAAAATGAGTCTCCTTCACTTTTGGAGATTTAGACCATCTCAGAAATTTAGAATGAGATTCAGTTTATACTGGATGAATAGTAGTGCCAGGAAATAAATTAGACTATATTATGCTATGAAATAATGTATAATTGAGATTATTATTATTATCAAGTGGTCAAATGTGGCCCCAAAACCAAATAAGGGATGTCCACTGCTATGTAGGGTAATTAAACCCGATAAAAGTATAATTTAGCCATTTTTTTAAAATATTCCCACATCAAAGGTATTTAAGAGTTATCAAAGCACTCAGGAAGCAATTCACTGCTGAGTACTTCCTTCCCACGGTGCACTACAAAGCTACAACTCTGCCTATTTATGGTCTGTCTTCTGCCATCTAGTGGCGTTTATTCATCATTACATTGTGCCCATAAGAGGCATTGCAAATCATTAACAGCTGGAAAAGATTAAAGCACACAGTCTTAGTGTGTTGTGTGGATATGTGTGTATGCACTTATACTAATCCGACAACACACAGCATTCAGTATCTGACACTGCATTATTGGGGTACATTTGTGACATTCTGGGTCAATATATAATTGAGGGACTTTCTGAGTCCCCTTTACAGTGTAACACAGTTGACATTTATAGTTGACAGTTTTGCTGTTTTCAGCCTAAAATCAACATAACCATAACACCACGTAATTCTTCTAAATATCATATATACAAATGAGTAAATGTGAAAGTTATTTAAAAAGATATTGTAGTAACACTGTTGACATAAGAGTGTGATAAATACACACTTGACTCCCACACTACTTTACTTTAAAAACTAAGTAAGAGGAGAAAGAACATATGTTGGAGTCTGTTTAGTGTTTTCTTCAGGAGGAAATGATATCATATGGAGCAGGTCATGTGATTTGGAATTAACACACTTCTTTTAGAGGTGTTTTTGTATGATAACTTAGTTGAAAGTGATTTTGCAGACACAAACCATTTATTATTTTTCATATAAAATTTGTTATATTGTCAAAAAAGAAATATCTGTCATGATTATCTCAACTTGATAAAAAGAACACAATCAAAACAATTTGGGAATAATCTAACTATTATTGTTTAGTTAATTAGAAGGTGGTCGTTATTAAATTTTGATGGTTATTTAGCTGACATTTAGTATATCTAGTCATTTATTAATCATTTATTAATAAGCGATTGTTTCCGTAATTAAATAATGATGGAATTTTTACATATGTCATTATCAACGCTTAGACCTAGCCTCTTGTTCTGCTGCTAAGATAAGAAGGGTTTCCCAGCATGCATTGGGCAGGGTATGTAACTAATAAGGTTTACTTATAGAGAATCTTTCACAGATAGAGGTCATAAAGTGCTTTACAGTACAAAATAGAATAAACACAGTTAAAAAAGGGTAGCTACTACATGTCTTCTAAACCGTGAGTCAGATTGGTTGCAAGTTTAATGAGTTTTTGTTGTGGTTCAGTTATGGGACAAATATAGTTTCATGTTATAGGAATGGACCTTGTCAAAAGGCCTTCCCCTATTCCAATCTGCTTCTGTGTATAACAAGACATAAAATACTCATGGTCATTATTAATGTAGTGCAATTAAACTGAAATGCGGACACAATATGATTATTATCAAATCAAACACGTGCCAATTTAGTATTCTAACACATATTGAGGACATTTTTGATTCTTTAAAATTATGCTCCTCCTCCTCCTCTTCTCGGTGCCCCTTTCAACACGTGGCACCCTACTTGGCTGCCTAGTCCGCCTGTGCCATGGCCGCCCCTGGTTTAATCCCTATTGATCCACTAACCCTATCAATACATGTAAATAAATGATGTAAAATACAGTTTGCCATCTTTTCCTGGCCATCAGATATGACCGTCATCTTCTGCAGCATTGATTCACCAATAAAACCCATGGAGTCGGATCAATGACAGTGGATGGAGACACTTCGTTTATGTTCAGTCAATGATATAGTTTACAGAAAAAATAGCTTTTTTTTCCTTTGTTTTTTATATAATCTTCATCAACTTTAATCTGAGTTTTTATGAACATCTACATGATCACAACATTAAATATCAGAAAATACCTGATTTTCACTGGAATCATGTTAAATATGGAGAATTATTTTTATAGTAAATGGTGTAAAATCACTGAGTAAATGTTATATACTATAAAGGAAAAAAATCATTTGGGAACTGCCACTAAAGCACCACTGGGTCTTTATGAGTTAAAGTCAAAGTAATTAATGGATAACTGGAACAAAATGGCAAACTAAATGTTAGACACCTAAGTGGAGGTGATTTTTTAATCTTTTGAGATATTACACAGCCACATGGATTTAACCAAGCAAATATTCAAGGTCCTTTCAGTGGGTAATTAGTGCAGTGACTAATATGTTTCAGCTATAACAATTTCCTTAATCCTAACTGATGTAGTGAGGAGCTTCTCACTTCTGAAACAACCATCAGTTTGATAGAGAGCATAAAAACTGGACTGTGTTTTAATGGAAAGAGGTCATGAAGTCTGATGAGTTCAAACTGAACCTGTTCCAGAGTGATGGGTGTATCAAGGTGAGCAGAGAGGTGGATGGAGTGATTACCCATCATGCCTAGTGCCTATAGTACAAGCCTGTGGGGGCAGTGTTAAAATCTGGGGTTGGTTCAATTGGTAGGATTTAGGTTCAGTAACATTATGTGTCCATAAAAGGAGGTTAATCAACTGCCTGAATATATTGAATGGCCAAGTCTGAACATCAGTAGATTCATTAGGATTCAATTAGCACTGTAAATGTGTATAATCTGGTCACAGTACAGGGAGGGGGTTATTGTTAACTGCTGGGCCATTACATCCTTGACTCTTTCTTACTTTTGTTGGGATGTGCTTGTCGTTATTTACCTTGTTGGTATTGTCACTTCCATTATTATTGTTGGTATGTAATTAGTGTTCAAATATATTGTATTATAAGTTATACAGACTGTTAATTAGATAGTTACTATGTGTAATATACATCAGTTTTCTAATTTGTTTACTATTTACATTGTTAGGACACTAAAGAAATGTAATCTTATTATTAAGGAAGTGAAAGTAATGTGTTATGTTTTATAAATGAGAGATGGGATGGGATTTATTACGTTTTCTTCTTCCTACTCCTTTTTGAGTAATACATTTTAAATTTCTTTTGTTATGCAATTGCTATATTGTCTTGATTACCTCTATTTGTTAATGTATTTGCTCTGCTATTAGTTCCCTGTACACTTAAAGTTTTGTTTTTTCCTTCTGCTCAAAATAAATAAATGAATGAATGAATTATGAATTGGGTAGTTCATGAGCATGAGGTTATTTTCATCACAAAGTTCAAACCTGAATCACATTAAGAATCTTCATAATGTGATGAAGAGGCTTTACAGTGGTCTGACCCTCTATTATCAATACAAGATGTTGGCCAAAACTTAATGCAAGTATGGATGGGAATGAATGGGACATTATATCAGCATTTCACTCCATAAACAATTTCATGATGAATATGTTCCATATTCAAAGCTAAAGGTGGTCTAATGAAATATTTTGTGTGTTTTTGTATCTGTTTTTGTTTTGTATGGTTATTTTGTGACAGTAGCTGGTTAAGTAATATCTTATAAAGTGTAACCATGGGTATCTGAGTTTAGGGATTTCTTTTTGCTTCTATTTCTGTCTGCACTCTTCTTAATACCTCCACATCACTGATGGTCTGAGCCTCAAGGGCGATTTGCACTGAAGCCTTGACAGAGTGGATATGCCTGTCCTGGCAATCTGAAAATATGGGGCACCTGCAGGTTGAAGGCATGCGGTTTACTGACTGACAGGTTTAGCCTTTGGGTCCAGATGGGGAGCATTAGAACTTTCCTGGAGCTTATTTTCACCTCCTTTGAAATATGTCTCTTAGTCTGCCAAAAGTTAAAAAAAAAAAAAAAAAAACTCCCCCAGAAATGAAAGCATGCTTATGAGAAATTTGGCAGCCATATGAGTAAGTCCACCAGCTGGTCGTCAGCCTTAGTTGAAAGTCTAATGCAGGTGTATAAATACCTGATTTGGTTATTGTGTCTATAAGTATCTAAGACATACTTAGAGCCTTGATTAATGTGGGTCTTTCTGCCATAAGTTTTGTCTAGAGTAAATGAAATGCATGTTTGATTGGGTTTGGATCTGATGATTAATTTGACCATTGTAGAATATTCCACTTTTTTCCTTAAAAAAAAACTTCTGAGTTGCTTTCACAGTATGATAGTGTTGTTGTCAAGATGGGCTAGACCGAGACCAAGACACTGCCTGGACCGGAGGGTATCAAACCAAGACAAAACCAAGACCATAACCATGACAGACTAAGCCAAGACCAAGACCAAGCCTTGTTGAGACCAGGTCCGAGACCAAGACCAAAAACAGACTAGAGTTAGAATCAACATGACATGATTACTCATATCAGTTGTAGAGCAAAAGGCATTGCCACAAAGTGTCATGTTAAATCAAATTAATGTTCTCTTTTCTTTCATATTGTCCTTTTGTCTTGAACAGGGCACTTAATAATGATGCATTTTTTGTACAAATCCCATCAAGACCCCCATATGTTTGAGACCAAGACAAAACCAAATGAGTTGGCTCTGTGACAAGACCGAGATTACAAAAAAATTGGTCCTTGACCAGTCTCAGGAACTATATCGCTACAGTATGATTTGGTTATTGTCCATCTGGATTGTGAAGGACCCTTGAATAAACACTGACTGGATCTGAACAGAAAGTATATCCCTGTACTCTTGAGAATTCATCTGGCTGCCTCTGTCTTCTGTTACATCATAAATAAATACAAGTGGTCCAGTGCCATTGGAGGCCATGCATATGTGGCAAGGACGAAAAAGGCCGGGTAGGCCTCAAACCCCAGACTCCCAGGTAAGAGTCACGCACGCTAACCAGTCAGCCAAAGGAACATCCCCTTGGCCAAGTGGCAGGTTGCCACACAATTAGGTATCCATGGACCCACCCTTAGTGCTACATGGACCCTGCCGACAATGCCAGAATGTGGCAAAGACAAGGAGGGCCCAGGCGGGCTTCGAACCCCTGACTCCCGGGTGAGAGTCACGTGTGCTAACCAGTCTGCCAAAGGCATATCCCTGTGGTCAAGTAGCCAGGGCGCATGATCGATCAGAGGCATAGCGACAGGACCGTCACTGTCACACATGCCACTACCACATTTTCTCTGCTATGTTTTACAGAATATGTGGTGTGCTTTGAATCATGAGCAGTCCCATTTCTTCTGCATATCTTCTTCTTCCTATCATTCTCGTACAAGTTGATCTTCTTCTCTGTCCAAAGAATACTGTTCCAGAAGTGGACCAGCTTCTTCAGATGATGTTTTGGCAAAGTCTAACCTGGCTTTTCTATTTTTTAGGCTGATTATTTTTTTGCACCTTGTGATAAATTTTCTGTATTTACTCTTACTAAATCTTCTCTTTGTGGCAGACTTATATACTGATTTGAATATGTCCTGGAGAGTTACTTCCTGGAGACTTCTGTTCTTTTCTTGAGTTGATGATATGAAGTCTTTTTCATTATGGGAAGGATCCTGTGGTCATCCATCACTGTTGTTTCCTGTAGACACCCGGGCCTTTTTGAGTTTCCAAGTTCCCCAGTGCACTCTTTTTTTTTTTTTTTTTTTCCCCTCAGAATGTACCAAACTGTTGATTTGTCCCTCCTAACATTTATGCTATCTTTGATACATTTTTTTTTTTTAGCCTCAGGATGTTCTGTTTCACTTCCATTGAGAGCTCCTTTGACTGTATATTTTGCTTTACAGCAACAGCTTACAAATGCAAATGCCACATGTGGAATCAACTCCAGATCTTTTAAGTGCTTAATTGAAGACAGGTTAAAGAGGGAAGAGCCCATGAAACCTTTTGTGTTTATTGTCCAATTACTTTTGCCTCCTTAAAGTGTACTGGTCATGCTTACAACATTAATTCTGCTTTGTGTATCACTTAAAAGCAAGAGAGGCTCCTTAGAGGCACAAATTCAGTAAAAGAAAAAAAAAAAAGTGCTATAAATACACCACACTGGACCTTTTTATTACATGAATTACAAGCATGGACAGAACCTATGGGGCGTAACCATATGCCAGACAGAAGTAACTTACCATTGCTGATTCTGGATGATTGCGTACAAGTAAACAAGCAGCAGTCAGTGAGTGAGATTGAGTGGAACACACATGTTCATACTCAGCATTTGTGTAGCCATTAGCTTTGGACTCTGCTATTGTCCTAGAGATGTGCCTCAGCACTGGTCAGTAACATGTCATCTTAACTGGAGTCTGCTGCACAAAGTCAGTGACCAGTCCATCACAACCCAGGTAATCAGACAATAGAATGTTAGTTCATCACTACTGGTGCTGGAACAGGGTGTGAAGGAGGAAACATGTCACTGACCATGACTGACTGATGGAAAAGTGACTTAGATAACAGGCTATATTGTAAGTTACCTAAAAGAATCACTTGTATTATATGTGATCTTTTGAAATAGCTAGCAATGAAAATTCACTAAATAAATAAGAGGTTACAACATATTAAAGAGCAGTAATTTGTCAACCCTTCCTATAACTTAGTCTGCAAAACTTCAAGACCATATGGATTATATAACTGTAACCTAAATATGTTTTTGCAAACAGCTAAAATAACCTAACTGGTGTCCTTAATGCAATAGAGGAAAAATGTTTTTGAACACCCTTAAAATTTTATACAATCTCAAATATTATCATAAAATATTTGCGGAAAATTTTTTGGTATTTCAAAAGGTGTGGCTACATCAGACAAACACAAAAAAAATACAAATGTCCTTTCTGTTTATTGTTCACAAGAAAAAATAACAAAACTGAATTTTTGACAATTTCAACATGTTATACCCTGGATGTCTTTCAGGGAGCATTATCTTGCTGAAACTTCCAGTTTTGGCCTCGATGGACCAGTGCAAATGCATGTGAGTTTTGAGAATGGTGCATTACTTGGCAGACTTAAATGTTCCATCACGGTAAGGTGACCAACACCAGCAGCACTCATACATCCCCAAACCATGACACTGGCTCCACTATGCTTGATGGTAAATGGTCTGTACTTGTATAGCGCTTTTCTGCACATTAATGGTACTCAAAGCACTTCACAGTACAAGCTTCACATTCACCCACTCATACACCAATGGGCTGCCACTATGCCAGGCACTATTAGGCTTCACTGGGAGTAATTTAGGGTTCAGTGTCTTGCCCAAGGACACTTTGACATGAGGACAGTTGGAGGTGGGATTTAAACCACTGACCCTTTGATTTTCGGATGACCTGCTCTACCATCTGCACCACAGCCGCCCCTACTGGGTTGTAGGTACATGTTGGGGATAATGCTTCACCTGACCCTCTGCATACCCTGAGAGGAGGAGAAGGCCTCATCCAACCACAGAATCTTCTTCTGGTCCTGGCTGTCTAGTTCTTGTGTGCCTGCACAAATGGGTCAAGATGCAGTTACTCCTTGTTGAAAAAATCCTGGGACGCCCAGATCTTGGTTTATCTTCCAAGCTCTTTGTTTGTACATCTGCAGAGTGGACTGAACTACTGAATCTGCATTCTCTGGCTATTTGGCAGCAGCTGTAACCTTCGTGGCAGAGAATCTGTAGGCGTGTTTATCTCTGGGCATGTTTCCTGTGTTAGGTTCCTTGTTTTAGCCATTTTTGTCTTTCAAGAACTTTCAAACGTACTGGCTTTATATAGACAGTACAAAGCATGACAACAAAAAGAGTGTCTTTAATAAAAATCCTGATGTTCATTAGTGGGTAAGTGGTACCAAAATGACTCAATACTCAAAATTTCTTATGTATTTTTTTATGTAATCAATCAAATCAAGTTTTTAACAGATTTGTTTTTAGGATTTATATATTTATATTAATACCAAATTTATAATTTTCTTTATATTTCATTTCTTACTTGTGTTTTTCTTTATGCTTGTGTGTTGTGTTTTTCTGCTGTCAACTGTAAAATTTTCCCATGGCATGATCAATAAAGTCTTACCTTATCTTATCTTGGTCATTTTCTGGTTGCAAATGCCAACCTGATGGCCAAAATGCAAATTTGTGGTTTCACAACAGCAGTTCAACACTGGTGGGTAATGTTGCAGTAGCTCCATCCACTTTAGCCTGTAATATTCATAGTAATTCACTGTGTGTTAAACTGATAAATTGTAAAAAAGGCTAAAATACAGCACAACATCTGAATAATTTGAAAAGTATCAAGAAATTGTGAAATAGTCAGGATTCTTTAATGAATTTATGTCATGTAAATATACAGTCATTGGACTCATATTTATTTTACTTGACTGTTTTTAGACATATTTTTATTCTTGACTATTTATAATGTGTGTATTTTACTTGAACACCTTACAGAACATAAAAAACTATTTTTGTTGCAATGTACAATGGTATTTTGCAATGACAATAAAGCTTCTTCTTTTCCTTCATCATCATCATCTTCTTCTTCTTCTTCTTCCTATTATTATTATTATTATTATTATTATTATTATTATTATTATTATTATTATTATTATTATGTTAGACATTTACAAGAACTTGGTAAATAAGTACACA
>JAPTGZ010000005.1:60936932-60949963 GCA_029814645.1 Fowleria isostigma
TCCCGCCTTCATATTTGGATTCAAATCCTGCGATTCCAGACCAGTTTTCTCAATATTGAAAACACTGAGGAAACGGAATGAATGGACGGGCTAGGAAAAAATAGAGCCTCAAAACAAAAACTACTGGGCCTAAATTCAAATTCTTGTTGTTCAGTGTGTTCCAGTTCACAGTTCATGTCCAACATCCTAAATCTCTTATCGATGCACATTCTGAGTGCCTTATTTAGTAAAAACCTGCCAAACTTCAATTCCTCTCTTTGTCTTTTTCTGTTATTCCACCTGTTTTGACCCAAAAACACACAGTGAAACCAAACCATTGAAGAAAAGGAACACAAGCACAGACTCACAGCAGCTTTTATGACACTGAAACAGACGACAATTCACAGCATCAGTGAAATAACGTCTCAGGGGTTAAAGGGTTAATGTTGACTCTTTATGATGGTGCTAAAGTATGTTGTACCTAAACTGAAAAAACATTAAGACAATGGATTATTTGAGGAGTTATTTGAGGAGGCTGTATGTTTTTATTTAACAAACTGACACATACGTGGACAGTTTGTTACTTCAAAACATCCCATAATCATGACAGACATCTGTATTCATGTCACTGACCCATCGTGCAAGTTCTTTTTTTTTTTTTTTACAGGCTACAAAACTCTTGTCAACCAGACTGACATAACGCGTGCCATATCCATCTGAATACGCTTCAAACCACAGTGCAGACTAACAGGTAGTGTCTACAACGATCTATAAAATATTTACATTATACAGGCTCTTTTTTTGGTCATGGGGTTAATGTAACAGCACAAAAGCACGGGCACATATACAGTATATTTGTCCAATTTCAACAGTATACACACACATAGACTGACGGAAACATTCAGTACCACTTTGCTCAGACTAAAAAAAAAAGAAGAAACAAGTAAGTGCAAGGAAATATCTTAATATAAAATATCACACGTTGATAACTTTGCTTTAAATATCAGATAAACATTTAAGTATTACTTTTATTTCTCTTTACATACACCGTTTTTTTTTCATCATTGTTTCCCTCTATGTACATGAGCAGGTACAGATTATCATGGAACACTAACATGTTTTTGGTTAATATTTAAAGGTGAATTAAGATAGGGAGGAGTTTTGGCATGGTCACAAACTGTTTTAAGCTTTAAGGTTGTCGTCCTTTTTTGTTTTTTTTTAAATACAACCTTCTTTTTAACCCATAAAGACCCAAACATCCACCAGAGACCAAAATAATTTACTGATTTAAACTGTTTAATATCTGTCAATTCATTAATCCTATCAATACATGTAAATAATCGGTGTAAAATACAGTTTGTCATCTTTTCATGGTCATCAGCTATGACTCAGTTGGATGTTCAGAGGCTCCATAGTTACCGTGGAAACACTGTCATCTTCTACAATATTGATTCACTAGTAAAACCCGTAGAGTTTGATAAATGACAGTGGATAGAGATGTTTAGTTTACATTCAGTAAAAGATAGATTGTACTGACAAAGTTTTCTTCTTCTTCTTTTGTTTTTGATATAATAACCCTCAAATGTAATCTGAGCCTTTTATGAGTATTTATATAAAACAAACACAGGAAAATATCTGCTTTTCACATAAAAATGCTTAATACAGAGCATAATACTAGAGTAAATGGTGATAAATCACTTAAAAGAGTGATATTTGACTTTTTTAAATGAAATTATGCATTTGAAATCATTTCCCTGTAGTCTACATAAACTTAAATGTTATGTTTGGATTTGAATTCTTCATTAATTCAACTCCATAGGTCCATTTTCAACCCTATTTCTGAGTAATGACACCAGAAAGGTGGTTTTGAGCACTGGCCCTTTAAATGCAAATGAGTCTCTTCACACCCCACCCCCTCCAGATTGTTGACCGTGCTGCTCTGTCCCGTTCAGCCACTTGTGTTCATTAATACAACCAACAACTGAACATTTTAAGTACCGTAATCGGCTCAAAGTTTGGACATACTTTCAGTATGAACTACAACCGCTGCTGACCAACAATTACGGCATACTCTGAGAAACATTGGTCAGAAGTCTGATATAACTACTTATAGATGTAACAAATTAACAAATAATTAAAATGGGTTGTAGAAATCCACTTGACTTTTACCAAAATGAATCTGAAGATAGCTCTGCAGCACCTGGAGGGTTCACAGTCAAACTTTATGAACCATTAGGGTCAAAATACACAAATAAATGAACCAAAAGTTAATAAAAGTGGGTTAAGCAAAATATGACCCCTTTAAGAAAGGGTTAACATAAAGAAAAAATTATTTGGGAACTGCTGCAAGAGTAGCACTAGGTCTTTATGGGTTAATTAAACTTTTGGCCTTCTTTTGTTATTGTCTCCAGGAGCTAAATCCATTCATAGCAGTGTTACCGCTATTTCATCCTCGATTACGGCGCACACAGATAACGCCCCAAAAGAGTCTGAGGAACAGTCTGTCACTGTACTTTAAATAATTCTATATTTACATATCACCCCAGGTGATGTTTTACAGGTGGCTTCCATTTCCTATTTTTCTTTTAAATTAAAACACACAATAAATCTTTGTGATGTAACTTCCTGACTTCACTTTTACAACAAACAGCCAAATCCTGTTTGGTTTGGAGCCCCGCAATGTTCATATCGTACAATAAACAACTTCCAGTCTTCTCTTGCATTTTACAAAATGCAGCAGGCCACCACTCCTTTGACTTCATCCATCTTTTACTGGATCCAGATGGTGTTGTTGCGGTCTGTTCGCCGGGGGTCGGTGGCCGCCGTGGTGCCGGTTGCAGTTAGGTCACTGAATGTGGAGAAAAACTGTTCCATCTCTTTCTGCAACATCTGATTCCGTCGCTCGGCGTCGTCCTTTGCCCGCTCAGCGTTGCGCAGCTTGATCTCTGCCATGGTGTACTTCTTCCTTTCCTGGTCCAGCTCCTCGTGGAGGTTCACCATCTCTGTCTCCAGTTCCAGGTTACGCTGCTCCAAACTGCAAAGACAGAAATTAATTAAAGTAAAGACGCTAGACCGGGGATGTCAAACTCATTTGAACCCAGAAAGACCCGGTGATACTTTTGTGTCAGTTCCCAAGTGAAATTTGATCTATATCTAACTTGACAGTGATTTATCACTATTTATTATCATACTATTCTTTGTATTTTTCATTTTATTAGTATAATCAAGTATTTTGCTGTTTTTAATTCACTGATCATGTAGATGTTCATAAAATCTGAGATTAAAGTTGAGGGTTATTATATCAAAAACAGAAAAAAAAAACCCTGAAGAAAACGTGACTTTTTCAGTAAAATTCGTCATTAACTGAACATAAACTAAGCATTTCCATCCTCTGTCATTGATTCAACTCCATGAGTTTTAATGGTAAATCATTGTTATGGAAGATGACAGTGTTTCCATGGTAATTTTGAAGCCTCTGAACGTCCAAATGGGTTATATCTGATGACCACGAAAAGATGAAAAACTGTATTTTACACCAGTTATTTACATGTATTGATAGGATTAGTGGATCAACATGTATTAAACATTTTAGATCAGTAGATGGTTTTGGTTGCTGGTGGATGTTTGGGTCTTTATTCAGGTTTCACATTCAGCCCATTATGATCTCCAATGAGCCAGAACAGACAAATAATAACAAAATAATGTACAAATAATACCAACTCCAAACTTTTCTCTATGTTTTAGAGTAAAAAAAGTTTAATTACAATACAAACTATTCTTTAAAAATTGTAACTAGCATGAACAAAAAGGAAAAACCTGACATTTTTCAAAAAATAAGTGGAATTTTAAAAATATTCTGTCTCAGTTTATCATTTACTCATGTGCATTACAACTCACAAATCAAAGCGCATCTACAAATACACAAAATATTATTTCTCTTTGGACATTTTAAGTTGTTCATATTTTTTGATGTTATTCATACTTTTTTTTGTGAAAGGATAGTATGTAAATTTAACATTTTTATGGAATTTTACTTTTTTACACTAAAACAAATCAAAAAAATTTGGAGTAGTCATTATTTATTGGTCATTATGATGGTGCTTTACTGGTTCAAACCACTTAAAATGGATCGACACCTTTGGAATAGACAGTACTGTTGGCCAAATCTATCAAATTTATTAAGATCTAGTGCAGATTGCAAATTAATAAAACCACCCCCCCAAACCCTCACCTACCCCACCCCCCAAAAAAATCAACAAAAAAACAAAAAACAAACAAACAGAAGTTCCTTACGACAAAGAAACATGTTACATGTTAAGGCTCTCAGTTGAACATACCACCTGTTGTGATCAGTATACCCTCACTGTAAAAAAAGATGATGCATACATAAGTGAAAAGTAAAACCGGCCACCTTCCATGGTGATGACCCAATGTTTAAAACCCTCATACTTCTGCACTAAACAGGCAGCAGCAAGCAAGACTCTGGAAGTGTGGTCTGTTGTCTCAATATACCTTTACATATTTAAAAATATACTTGCTTTAACCCTGATTCAGTGACTTTTGCGTTTTAATCCAAATTGTGTCCACAGTGCTAGAAACTTCCATGACACTTGTTTCACATTCACACTTGTTTATTTTTGCCTTTTCTGGTCATTTATTTAATTGGAAATTAACTCTATAGATACATTCAAAATAAAGAAAGCAAAAAATATTTTCATTTTTAGGTGATAACATCCTAATGGAAACAGAGTTATGAGTATTGTCCCGTTTCTGCCATTAAATCCTCCTAAATCTTACAAAAGGACTTGAACGTCCTAGTTATGATTGGGTTTTTGTGTCTGTTCTTGTGTTTGTGCATTCAAGCATCACATCCTGAATTCAGGAATGTGGGTATTAGAAATTTGCAGCATCAAACATTTAATTTCCTGGAATCTAGTGATATATTTCTGCATTAGGTTATAGTGGAAATATCTGTTTATGAAAACACAAAATTCAAGCACCAGGTGAATATTCCCAGTGTGATGGATTACAGTGCAGTAAAGCCGCCTGTACTCCTCCTGTATTCCAGTTATGCATATGACTAACATTATAACGGGTTTTCCAAATCAAAGCCTTTTTCTCTCTCACTGCCCATAGAGTGTCAGGTTATGGTGGAAAACATTACCACGTGGCCCAACATCAAAACCAAAGACAGCTCTGACTCCCTGTCAACAGTCTCAGTTATAGGAATGTGACCTAAATAAACTGCCAGTTGGTGTTGTAAACATTAAAAGCACCTGCACAAACAGTGTGTAATGAGTATCAGGGACACGAGTATTTATCATGTAAACACAAAATGATTACTTCGACTTATTGCTGCTAGTAGTGGTTCTCCAAACTACTGAATGACAGCGTGGAGGCTGAGGTTCGCTCATCTGAACCTGGTACGGACCAGGGATTTTTATTTATCATGTCCTGATACTTAAAACTATAGAATTTAAAGAGTGTGCACTGTCTTTTTTCTCAATTTTATTTTAATATGGAGACTGTAGTTTAAAGGTTCAGTGTGTAATATTTGGCGACATCTAAAGGTGAAGGTGCAGATTGTAACTAACTGAATACAGTGGTCCCTCGCTATATCGCGGTTCACTTTTTGCGGTCTCGCTGTTTCGTGGATTTTTTTAGTACAATTTTGCATGCTTTTTCTTTTTTTTTTTTTTTACAGCGTATGAATGCACATTGTGTTCTGCATCCTGATTGTCAATCAATCTCCTCTGTGTCGCGTCTCCTGGGGTCTGTTTCACAAAACACTCAACAAACTCTGAGTCTAACCCTCACTCTGAGTTGATCTACTCTGAGAAAGAAACTCTGAGTTTTTGTTTCAGAACAGCTGATTTGAGTTAGTTTGATCAACTTGGAGTAGTTTTACCTGGAGTTAAGCACATGCACTACCACTAAAAAAAACAAGACAGCATCAATGGAGCTCTGATTTGACAAGTCACCATGGCAACGAGGAATAGGAGGCCTGTGTCTTTCATCCCGCTAGAACTGGAAATTTGAATGCGCTCGTACAGTGAATTTGAACATGTTTTTAAAAAACAGCGCAACACCAAAGCAGCTGCAAAGGAGAGAGAGACGGCATGGAGAACAGTGGTGCTGGGGTCAATGTGTAAGTTTAAATATTGTAATGTAAGGTTTCAACTTTGGGAGTGTTTAAACAAGACGGAAATGTGAGAAAATGTTAATGCCTGTCTGAGAAAAGTGTATAAACTGTGTGGTGAGGGGGTTTTACAGCCCTAAAACATATATAATAATTGTAAAAAATAAAGCTGACTCTACTTTATTTTTAGAACGTAACCGTCACGATAAATGAGGGACCACTCTACCCCACCACTGTACCCCACCACTGCAAACAATGTGAAATCTACTTTTACAGTCACTGTTCTGTCTGTACTGGATGCTTTAGTGAAGGGACTAATGTCTCTGACTAACACTCAAACTGGTAGAACATAATGCATTTTAACTCATAAAGACCCAAGGCTACTTTTGTGACAGTTACCAAATGACTTTTTTTTCTCTCTATTTAACTTTTCTTAAATGATTTATCCCCATTTATTATATTATCTTCTGAATTCTGCATTTTTTCCAGCAGAAATAAGATATTTTTTATATTTAATTCATTGTCCATGTAGATGTAGATGTTCATGAAAGCTCAGTTAAGGGTTATTATAACAAAAACAAAGAAAACTGAAGAAAAAGCGACTTTTTCCAGCAAAAATATTAATAACTGAACATAAAACCCAGTGTGTCCATCCACTGTCATTGATCTAACTCCATGGATTTTACTGGTGAATCAACGTTGTAGAAGATGACAGTGTTTCCACGGTAACTACAGAGCCTCTGAACCAAATGGGTCGTATCTGATGACCATGAGAAGATGACAAACTGTGTTTTACAATTATTTGCTTTGATTGATAGGATTAACAGAAGTAATTAAACACTCTAGATGGTTTGGGTTGGCAGTGGATGTTTGGGTCTTTATGGATTAACTCAGCTCAGAGAAACACAGTGATTCTCATTTTTAGGTGATTATACTCTGGTAATTATGAATATTATATTCCATTTTTGCACTCAGATCCTTCTTAATCCATAAAGACCCCAACATCAACTGAAAACCAAAATCAGTGACTAATGTAAACTGTTTAATACCTGTTGATCCATTAATCCTATCAATACATGTATATAATTGGTGTAAAATACAGTTTGTCATCTTCTCATGGTCATCAGACATGACTCATTTGGATTTTCAGAGGCTCCATAGTTACCGTGGAAACACCGTCATCTTCTATAAGACTGATTCACCAGATAAACCCATAGAGTTTGATAAATGACAAAGGATGGAGACACTTGGGTTATGTTCAGTTATGGATGTATTTTATTAAAAAAGTCATTTTTTTTTAGGTTTTTTCTGTTTCTGATACAGCTATCCTCAACTTTAATCAGTGCTTCTATGAACATCTATATTACCATTAAATTATTTATCGGAAAATACACTGATGGAAAAAGTTTTTGGACACCCTATGCTTTTGTGATATATATCGCATTAAGAATCACTCTGATGTCATTGAACTCTGTCAAATATTGTTCCATTCTCTAAACCCACATTCTCCCATCTGCCCATCTGTTCCACTGAGCTCAAAATTTAATGTTTCAGCAAATTAATGAAACACATCAAGGACTTGTTGAAACTAAAGAGTTTAGTTTTTTCTTGTAACAATAAAAAGAAATCATTTGCATCTGTTTGTATCACACATTTTGACACTAACATATTTTTCTGCAAATATTTCATGATAATATTTGAAATTGTATAGAGTTATAAAAGTGCCTGAAAACTTTTTTTCCCACTACTGAACATGATTTTATCTTACAAATGCAAAAATACAGAAGATAATATTATACTAAATGGTGACAAATCACTTAAGAAAGGTTAAAAACACAGAAAAAATCATTTGGGGACTGTCAGGAAAGTAGCAGTGGGTCTTTGTGGGTTAATCCCCCCTAAATCGTACACACTGGGCCTTTAAACTGAAGCCCTTCCAACAGCACAGGTTTATAAATAGGGGCCGTACCTCTTTATCCTGGCCTCATACTCGGTTTTCTGCTTGTGCATCTCCTGTTTCAGACTGGCCACTAAGCTGTGCAGAGCGCTGTGGCTGCCAGGTCCATTACTTCCACTGAAACAGTCGCTGTTGTCGCTGCTGCTGGTGCCCCGGCTGCTCCTCCCTGCTCCGTCTCCTCCTCCTTCTCGGTTGCTGTTTCTGCCCTCCGCCTCTCCTCCTCCCGTTCCTCCGCCGCTCTGGGTGGTTTCGTTATCTTGGGCTGGTCCGTCTAAGTCTTCGAAGTGGCCTCCGTAGAAGTCCTGCTCGGGGCAGGTCGTGGTGGAGGAGCGGCAGGAGGTGGAGTTGTCCGGGAGGGAGATCTCACAGGAGGAGGTGGACCAGGTGGCGCTGTCCACACTCTGCTTGTCCTCACAGCTGCTGTTCAGACACGTGGTGGTGATCTGGTTCTGCTGCTGGAGGTTCTGGTGGTTTAACTGGACGTTGTCGTAGGTGGACAGCCGGTTCTGGTTGGATGTTTGATCCGCGTTGGTGCAGTCTCGCATTTTATTGTTCTCACGTAATGTGACGCAGCCGTTTGGGACCCAAAGGCCGTTTCTGGTGTTCAGACTCCCGGTGAGGACGTCGGTGCTTGTGACACCCATACGCATGCCCCCGGTGCCGTTCCCACCAGTGTTTCCACTCGTCACTCCACTGGTGCCCATTTTTGTGCCTGAACCTTTGAGCGTCCCACCACGGCGCGCCATCAAACTCCCCCCTCCGCTCAAAGTCTGGCTCTTCTCCTGACTGGGATCCGAGGTGGGCGAGGAGCTGAAGGAGCCGTTGGTGACGATCCCGCTGCCTTTACTGAAGGCCGGGTTCTTTTTCACAGTCAGTGGTGGGCTGCGGGTGACATCAAAGCGCGCCACAACACCGTTCCGAGGACTCACAGATCTGGGCGATCCGCTGTTGTCGACCTGTTGTCGATGTGAGGGAGACTCGGGAGCTTCCCAAACGCACTGCCGAACCACGTGGACGTTGTTGTTCTCCGCGTTCTGAGACACCGCGGTCACGGAGGAGGTAGTTGTTGTTGCTTGCCGCTGTAATAAGTCAATGTTGTTATTGACGAGTTCAAGAGCCGTGGGGCTATCCTCTTCTTGAGGGAAAAGCACATCGTGGTGGCCGATCAAAACTGCCATCAGCTGCTGGACCAAAACGGTACCTGATGACACAAGAGTATTAACGTTAGCATTTTATTCAAGCTCAGTTAAAGGAGCAAACCACCTAATTTGATCCAGACTTTCAGACGTTACTCTTAGATCTGAACCAAGTTGCAGATGTGACCATGGTGCAGACCAGGCAGCCAACACTTGATTAGACTGTACAACCAGCAGATAGCACGGAGAACACTTTTTCTACTGTTCCAGACTCATCACAGATGTTATACAAGGCTATCATGAAGAAAAATAAGGACCAGCGGACTTGCATCTCACCAACCTGTTCTATCATGAATCAATAGCACCTTTCAAACATGCTATGAAAAACGGACGTTCTCCAGACTATGTTTGTTTGACCCTTGTGTCTGAACACAACCCTCCGACTCATGTGTGGGTTAACTTTATGCAGATAATAACTGGTTGGCCCTAGTGTTAAGTCCGGACATTAACTGGTGAGATTTTCAGACTGTCCGGTTAAGATCCGGACGCGCACCGCCTTAAGGGTTGAGGGGAGGGACCGGAGGAAAATCAGTGAGTGCACACATTGATGATGTACATAACACATCATTTCCCACTTCACCAAAACACAGAAAAACACCAACATCAGCAATAAAGAGAATGGTTAACGACTGGAGAAATTCCGAAATTCATGACTTCCTCACGGTGAGGGCTGATATAGAAATAATTAAAAGCATAAACGAGACAACATGGGATTCTGTCGTGTACGACCGCATCACCGAGAAATTGAAGGAGCCCGCCACATAATGTTTACGTCATATTCGGTTTCCAACCCCCAGACAATCCATCCAGAGAATGTCCCTTAAATCTGAATATAGGAGAAACGGACATGATCAGGAACACAGTAGAATGTTTGAAAAGACGACTCCAGCTAAAGAGTGGGTGGAATTGTTCGGATATATTCCAGAGTGCATGTTTGAAAGGGGCTAATAACAAGTTGAATATTTGAGGTTGTCAGGTTCTATGTTACAGTCCTATGGTCTTGATGCAGGAGGTCAATGTCCCTTTAGAAGTGGGCGGTACTTTCACTGGAGAAGAACTCAACTAATTCAATCGAGGTCCATATATGACTTCTATTAGTATTCAATAGTAAATGCACTCATTCATTCATTCATTTTCTGAACCTGCTTTATCCTCACTAGGGTCACAGGGGTCACATGGAGTCTATCCCAAACTCCACACAGAAAGGTCCCACCGTGGATGGTGCTGGGATCGCACCCAGGACCTCCTTGCTGTGAGGCGTGAGCGCTAACCACTACTCCACTGTGCTGCCCATAGTAAATGCAGTCATAGAAAAAATTATTAGACCACCCTTTGTTTTCATCAATTTCTTGCTCATTTTACTGCCTGGTACAACTACAGGTACATTTGTTTGGACAAATATAGTGATAACAAAAATAGCTCATAAGAGTTTAATTTAAGAGTTGATATCTATCTGTTTTCCATGGTTTTCTTGATAATGACCAAAATCACATAAATCCTTGCATCAATAGCTATGGTATTAGCAAAAACAGTACTTTTAGACATTCCCTGTTTTCTTTTGTGTCTGTTTTAGTCACAGTATACACACAGGAGTTAGTACTTGATTGAACAACTATTGTTTTTGATGACTTTTGATAGTTTAATATTTTTTTCTGCAACTATATATTGGTATCTTTAACCATTTCCATTTTATAAGCCATCAAAATATGACCCATTATGAACAGAAGTACATATTTCAAAAAAAATTCAAAAATCAAAATTTAGCATAACTGTGAGCAAACGTTTTAGAGATTGTCTGAAGGAAGATTCATAATTTTTTTTTTATTTTTAAATCAATCTGACCAGCAGTTTTGGAGAGGAAGATTGTTGAAATCTAGACAATGGTGACTTTGAGTTTGACCCTTTAAGGTCACTCAAAGTCAAAGGTCATGGACCTAAATGAAACTTCCTATCAGTGCTCAATAATAACTTTATTGACATCTTTAACCACTTCCATATTATAAGCCATTAAAATATAGAAAGAATAAAGGCAATTTTTTTTCCACATTTCAAAAATTTATTAATAAAATCTAAAAGCCACAATTTCTTGAAACTGTGAGTAAACTTTGTACACGTTCTCCCAAGAAACAACATATACAATTTTGACATGAATTTGACTAATAGTATTATCTACACAATCACTCATGGCCTATTAGCTGGTGCACTCATAAAAACTAATACAAGCAACAGTGCAGAGTAAAAGTAAAAATAAACTAGACCAAAAAATGTAACACAAATGTGAACTTACACCTCAGATCATATTTTCAGGCGTGAAAATGCTCTAAGAATTTACAAGTCATTAGAGACTGAGGCACACATGCAGGACTTGTGTTAATACTAACCTTCCATTATAGCTACTGGATCTTCCAGTTTGGGCCTCAGTATATTTGGCCCAAACACTGTAGCGAGGTTCTGCACGCTCATTTTATTCACCCCCGAATATGACTGGACTTCATCTAAAAACCTGTAAAAAATCAAATCCGGTAGTAAACCACACACTCGTTCATTACATAAACAGACTGACTGTTTAAAGGCTGATACGTGTTACCTGCAGATATACTTGAGGAGGTTGTAGTTGACTGGAGGTAGACTTTCCACAAGCCTTCTCAACTCCTTCATGCCCTGAAGATGAACACAGTGGTTATCAAGTGAACTATCAATAAACCAGAATGTCACAAACTTTTAAACCTGATACTCAATGGTGTCCATGATGGATTCAACACATCAATAAGACACTTTACTGCCTGGTCCACATTAGACAGGGTTTCTGCAGGTATCAGAAAATCTAATTTAATGCTTTTTAATGTCCTTTCTAATACCACTTTAAACAAATTTAATACCCCTGTCCAACTGTACAGACAGTTTTTATTATATAAACTGTATATATATATTGCCCTTGTTATGGTTCTGTTGGAGGCAGTCACTGTAGGTGGGTTATTCCAGAATTGAAGGACAATTTAAGCATAAAAAGTTTTGAAAAATCACTGCATTATTTCATTGCAAAGTTTTGCTATTATTTAATAAAACCCAAGTAATAAGCCATCAAATAATTGGATTGGTCCAGCTCAAGCATCAAAGGTACACTTTTTATTAGATGTTTTAATAGATGTACTATTTAGATGTACTATGCTCAGTGCAAACTTTTTTCTGCTAGGCAACAATTTAAAAGGCATCGGAAGGCTAAGATCTAAACTTTCCAATACTATTTAACACTTTACAGCAGCAATGTGGGACTTTTTTACAAATAGAGAAGAACTGTTTCAATCTGTTTCACAAAAAACACCTGGAAATAACAATAAAAAGAAAATCCACAATATGGATACTGAATGTTCAAGACCAAAAACCATGTTTGAGTTGATGGAAAATAGTCGAAAGTTTATTTCTGCAATCTCAAAAGAGGTTTGTTATGGACGTTTACGGTTGTCTCTGATAATAAATATGTTAGAAACTTCAAGTGCAATTTTTTTCTTTTTTACTAAAGCACACTGTTTTAAGCATTTGTTATTTATAATAATGATAATGAATGGCCAGATACTGAAAAGTAAGTCACCACCTAGGTGGCCAGTTATAATGGCAGGATTAAAAAGGGATAAGCAGATTACATAGATAGATAGATAGACAGATAGACAGACAGATAGACAGACAGACAGACAGACAGACAGACAGACAGATAGACAGATAGATAGATAGACAGACAGACAGACGGCCATGGGGCGGCCAT
>JAPTGZ010000005.1:61053706-61065633 GCA_029814645.1 Fowleria isostigma
TCTGTCTGTCTGTCTGTCTGTCTGTCTGTCTGTCTGTCTGTCTTACATGGTTAGAATTGTTACTGTGGTGGTTCACATCTTTTATTATTTAGATCAAAGTCAAATTCTTCTTTTTTAGTTCCAGTTGTCAGTTCTTGATGCATTGTTTCATTCCTATTCTGGAGTGTTTTAAGACTGAGTTTTGATCTCGTGTGGAATTTGAAGCCAGCTGATCATTTATGGTTTGAAGTTATTTTCAAAAGAAACAAGAACCACAAAAAAGCCCATCAAAAAACATATGGAAATGACAAAAATGCTTTAAAAGAGGCACACCAAAATGTATGAGACAAAGGATGCAAACGAGAACATTAGAAAAAAAAATGACAGAATATGCAATGAGATAAAAAAAATAAAGTAAAATATATACGAGGGAGAAACCATGTCAAAGGTTTAAGAAAAAAAAAAGTCCTAAACAATGCAACAAGGTGAAATTGATGTAAAAGTATACACTACCAGTCAAAAGTTGGACACACCTGTTTTTCCTCTATTTTCCAGACTATTTACATTGTAGATTCTCACTGATGGCATCAAAACTATGAACGAACACACATGGAATTATGTAGTTAAATGAAGTGTGACTTAAAACAGGTTTAATATTTTAGATTCTTCAGAGTAGCCACCTTTTGCTTTGATTACTTGCTTTGCACATTCTTGGCCTTCTCTCAGTGAGCTTCATGAGGTAGTCACCTGAAATGTTTTCCAACAGTGTTGAAGGAATTCCCAGGGGTGTTGAGCACTTGTTGAACATCTGTGGTCCATTTCATGTCATTTAAATGAGAAGGTATATCCAAAACTTTTAGCTGGTACTGTACACATATATACAGTTGTGTGAAAAATTATGAGACCACCCTATGTTTTCTTCAATTTCTTATTAGTTTTAATGCCAGTGGAAATAAAGGTACATTTGTTTGGATAAATATAATGATAACAACAAAAATATCTCATAAGAGTTTAATTTCAGAGATGATATCTATCAATTTTTCATGGTTTTCTTGATAATAAAACAAAAACAGTGCTTTTAGGAATTCCAGTTTTCCATGAAAATATTCCACAAATGTTCCTTCTCAGAACAACACATATCCAGAGGATAGATATCAAAAACAAACTGCAGTGAATGAATTTTGTGCAAATGTTTTAGCCAACAATGGATACTAAAAATGAACAAATAAATCCAGCAGCACAAAATAGAAATGCATTATGATGATACATCATCAAAAAGATCTTGATACATGAACAACAGTTTCAAAGAGAGGTTGTCTCAGTTGCTGATGGGCCCCACAATAATCCATCCATGCAAATAAACCCTTTTAACCAAATGATAAAATATTGTCAATAGAGAACACAAACATCCTATTCCCACAATGTATGGTTCCCCTTAATGCACCATGACACCTGTCAGATAGATGTGATTAGCGGACATGAGGAATGTGCCCGCTTCCTTGAATATATGCAAGTCAGCATGTTGACAGCTGATTGAATCCACCTGGCTCTGACATAAACTCTGTCTGCGTTATTTTAGCAACCATCTCTGAAGACAAACATCAGCACAGGTAATACTAGAGCCCATGTTAACTCAACAGGAAATCTACCATCTGGATCTGTTATGAGTATGTGCAGTATGCACACAAAGTCATCTGCTTCACTAAAGCCTGCTAACGTGGACATCAGAACAACAGAGGAAACATGAGCTTCACATTGCCAGTCAATGCTGTAAACCCTCTAAATATCTCTTCCCTCTTAAACAGCAGGGCCTCTGTGACCCACATGTGTTAAAGACAAATATAACCATCCATAATGAAAGCGGCTGCCTAGAGAGCAGTCTGTTTCTGTTAAGACTGTGACTGAAAAGCAACAGAGGTGAGAGGAGGCTGTACTTCATGCTGTGTGAATCACTGAAGTGGATGTGAAAGAGGAAGTTGTTCTTCGGTCAGAAGTTACACAGAAACATAAAAACGAAACATGACATCCCAGTTAACCTATAATCCAGTCCAAGTCATGAACAGTGTTGGGAGTAATGGGTTACAAAAGTGAAGCATTACAGTAATGGATTACTTTTTGCTGTAATGCAGTAGTGTAAGGCAATGGTTTTCAAAGTGGGGGCCACCAGGGAGCACTAGAGGGGCCTCAGAAAATTGGAGGACTAATGAGGAAAAAAAAGCAAAACAAAATAACATAAAAATAGATGCTAATTATCAAAGATTATTATGAATATACAGTGAGAAAACAGGTTAATACTATTCTTATGTTTAAACAAATGTAATAATTATTGTATAATGAAGTAAGAAAACACGTTCTAAAGGTCAGTGTTTCTTGACATATATTGTAGTAGTGTTGAGGAGTTTTGGGGGCATTGGCATGGAAAAGTTTGGGAACGCCTGATGTAAGACATTATTAATCAATTTCCAGTAATATTTTACTTAGTAGATATTCAGTTGTGCTTGCATTACAACCTACTTTTCTCCCATATTCTTATTGGCAAATGAAAATACAAAACAACAACAAAAAAACAAAACAGCAAGACCTCAAGGAATCAAAAATGCATCTGTAAAGTTCTATTTCCTGTTGGTGTTAAGCCAGTGGGTGAAGACGGAAAAGGGCATACTTTATTCACATGGACTTATCCTCATTATTAACCTTAACTCTGCTTTACAGAAGCTAGTTAGCATAATTCATTGATCAGCAATGACAAAGTAAGCTAGCATTTCTTTGACCAGTAAGAATTCTTTATTGATTGTGGATTTATCTTCCGGCTCCTCAGGGCCGCGCCCCCTGTTTGAGTATGCAAAATGTTGAAAAAAATGCACAAGTTCCTGCTGGGATTCAAACATCGTAGACTGTAGCGTTACTTACTGAGCTATCTGTTCATATTTACTTTGGGGCACAGAGGTATGCATCCCAAGGCTCTCCTATCTCCTGCACATGTGCAATTTATGACAATATACAGGAGTCATGTAATGCATTCCAATTCTGAGACAGTAATATTGTAATGTAAGGAATTACTTTTAAACAACAGTAACACGTAATGTATTAGTTTGGAAGTAACTTGCACAACACTGCACGCTTAAATCTATCATGAACTAATGATGCAGGGGGTTACAGTGAGGTTGTGATCTGAGAAGCGATGCTTTATTGTGGCGTGTAGGTAACATAGTCTGTGATCAGTCACTTTGTGAGTCAGTGGGCGAGATTTTGGTTGGATAGATGAAAGCAGGAAGAGAGGAAGGGGTGAATAGGTGAGAGGGAGGGTGGGTGGTATAATATATCACAAACAGAAGGATTAGTTCTTGGAGATAATAAATTTTCGTTTCCCCCGCTGCTGAAATGCTCAATAAAGTCTCAGCCAGGCTTTCCATTCTGAATCACTGTAATGAGTCAGACTCTATTTTGTCTACACACCGATTTAGACCCCATATGTAGCCCCCTTTTCATAGTCCACAATGCAGCTCTTCTGTTATATCTGCCATTGGCTTCCCTCCCTATGTGTATGTGTTAGCATATGTCAGTTGTGGAGGAAGAAGTCTTTACGTTGACCTTTGACACACTCCACACGTCTGGCATGCTGTTACCACAGGATGAATAATACTGATGATCTTCTGTAAGGCATGTGGCTGGTCCTGATGATCAAAGACACTGTAACAGCTACAAATTCTGCTTTACTTTCTCACATAGACTGTCGCAAATGAATTCAACAGATGCTTTGAATCCAGCGTGACTGTAAGGGTTCAGTGTTTGTGTTCAGGCAGCCACATTTTGCCATAGGAATAAAAGTGAAACAAGTGGTGCCAGGCACAACAAACCTCACCCCTCACACATATTTTGCCCATAATAAGTAAATAGAAAGATTTTAATAATTTAAAAAAATATAACTTTGACCTACCTTCCCCAAAATGTAATGACATCTATTCTGGGTCACTGCCAGTCTATAAACTCAATTAGGTATGAACTGAACCAATAGTTTTGCTGCTAAAGTGTTAACAATAAAACACACAAATCAAACCAAAAACAATACTCCTTGCCTTCCCTTCAGGGGGCAGGGTAATAAGCAAATTGTATTTAGTCTTTTCATTTGAGGATTTTAAAGGGAAAAGTGTTCCTCAACTGACTATTGTAATTGTTTTTTACACCTAAAGTATATAACAATAAACAGATTTTAAAATAGTCTTTAATCATACAGTTCTTCTTGTACCTGTGACTTGATCTACACATGTACTTCCTGTCATTCCTATGTCTAAACAATTTACGGCAGTTTCTGGAATTTAAAGGCAATGAATGTAACGACATAGTACCTTTCTTTTAGTAAACATAACATTTCATTTTTGATTCCTGTTTTGTTTTTTTATTTAAACAATTAATAAGCTCCCGCAAACAGAAACCAAAAGTCCATGGCACTCTCTTTTAACATTAAAAAGCCTTTATTATTATGGCATGGTCATGTGTAGACATTTACTTCCTGACGAAGGCTTGAAGCTGAAACGCGTTGAAGTGTTTTTTTAAGGTTTACACATGACCATACCATGATAATAAAGGCTTTTTAATGTTAAAAGAGAGTACCTTGGACTTTTCCCTTCCTGTTTGCTGTCCATTTTTGAATCCCTTCTACTAAAGAGCGCCTCAAACAAACTTTTTTTGGGTCCTGGATGCATTTCTTCCTATGATTTTCTGAATTAATAAGCTCCCATTAGCTAACAAGCTGACAGTAGCTAGTAAACTAACAACAGTTTAGAATAGGAGTGTCCATACCTGGTTCTCGAGGCCTGGTATCCTGCATGTTTTAGATATTTTCCTCTTCCAGCACACCTGGTTCAATTAATGATCGGCTCATCATCATCCAGCTCTGCAGAAGACTGATAATGATGGCTTCCAGGTTGTGGAAGAGGGAAATATCTAAAACATGCAGGATACCAACCCTCGAGGACCAGATTTGGACACTCCTGGTTTAGAAATGTAGTGAAATTGAGGAAAATTACAACACTTAAAGTTATTGTTAAAATTCCAAAAGAATCATGTCCTTCCAGAAATCATTTGTGGCTGCAAGCCCAGTGTATTTCAGTGTATTTCGTAATCCTCAAGAGGGTCAAAGGGGTATTCAAGCTACCCGACACCCTGGACAGATATATACAAATGAACATTCATATTTAGATCGACCAATTAACCTTTTATGGTGCATGTCTTGTGTCATGGGAGCACACAGACATGTGGCGATGCACATGAACTCCACACAGCAAGCCCACATGCTACCTATATTTCATTATTACTTTAGTATATTAACTGAGTTTTTCTATTTTATTATTATCACTAAATTTGTATCTATTCTAGAAAATCTATCACTGAATTGATTATTTATGCACAACTTTATGGACGCATGTGATATATAAGAAGAGAGGAATCTTTATTGTCAGTTTACACTGAAATTTTTCCTCTGCATTTGACCCATCCTAGATCATATATTACACACACATATTGCATGCTAGGGAGCAGTGGGCAGCCATGTCTGCGGATGTTTTATGGCATAAGGAGGTAGACTGCTGTCATACCAACTGACGAGAAGGTAGATGATGATGTCCAATAACATACAAAAGTTGAGTATTTCAGTGAGTGCCCCATAAAGGTGTCTGGGCATAATTGTTGACTGAATGTCTAGACAATTTATACATCTGTTTTTGATTTTTCTTTGTGTTTTTTTCAAAGTTTTTTCTGCTATGTTGCTGGTAGTCTTAAAAAACTCTGAAATGTAATTTTGCTGTTCTGACTGAAAGCACAAATGGCTCGGCAAGTTCCACCAAACACCAGTATGTACAAATTCAGAAAACAGAGCTCAAAGTGACAGCATCACAATACTTCTTTGTCCAACCAACAGCTCAAACCTTGAAATTATTCAAATGATTGAAAGGGGAAACACTAGAGACATGTGAAAAGATAGAATGAGGATGAGTGTGTGTGTGTGTGTGTGTGTGTGTGTGTGTGTGTGTGTGTGTGTGTGTGTGTGTGTGTGTGTTTAATCAAAATCTCACTGAATTTCTGAAACATTTAGATCAGTCAGCCATTTTATTTGTGGTTACATAGCCTACAATGTAATCCATAACAACCCATTAGCCCATACATCATCAAAGATTATAGAGTTTCTGTGACAAAATCCTAATCTGGAAATATATATGCAGTTCAGATAAATTTAGTGAAAATGATAAATGATAGAATGTTTTCCTCTGAAATATGAGCATCACTGTATGAGTGTTTAAAGCTGCACTTGAGGTTTGTCACCAATTTTTAATCAAATCTGTAAAACTCCAGTGATAGCCTAAGTATTGTGAATCCATTAGTCTTTCCGGGATTACGCACCTGTATTACTCCACTCACGGTGAACAACTTCAAAGTGTACTCCACCACAAACACTCCATTTGTTTACAATCCAATCCAAAACCTAAACAAAACTGTCACTCGGGTTTTTTGGAATTCCACGCAGCTGCAGAACCAAAAAGCAATGAAGCCATTTGGTAGGTGGTGCTGCAGCCATACTGCTACTGTGTGGAATTAAAAAAAAAACCCATGTGACATTTTGTTTAAGTTTCAGTTTGTTGTGGAGTACACTTCAAAGTTGTTCACCTTGAGGGAAGTGATTCAGGTGTTAGCCTTTCTGGGTAATCTCAGAAAGGCTAACAGATTCATGACACTTATGCCACATTTCCACTATGTAGTATGGGCTCAACTCGGTTCGACTCAACCCAACTCAGTCTATTTGCATTTCCATTATGTAAAAGAACCTGGAATCTGGTATCTGGTACTAGTTTTTTAGTATGTGCTCAGCGAAGGTTCCAAAATGGGGGGGAGAGATACCAAAATGTCACATGTAAACACTGCAGACCACTGATTGGTCAGACAGGCATCTCTGCGTCATTGCATTATCAATGCATGGCCCAACGTTTTTTAATAAAAGCAAATTCATAAGTTTAAAGTAAATATAGCAGTAGGATAATCCATGATGACAGCCCACAAAATGATACTGTGATCAGTTGAGGAGGTTCAAACATTTTTGTCCTTGGTGGCTGATGGAAAGACTCAGTGTGAGCTTGATGGGACAATATGCAACGAGTAAGTTTATCAGCAACTCTCTGAGCAGAAGACATGTAAGTAATGTGCAGCATCACAATGAAAACCAGGAACTCTAATGTCAGTAGTATTCTGCAGTGGAAATGGTCTCCGGGAATAGTCCCTGGTACCTGAGTCAAGTTGAGCTGAGCTGGTACCACATAGTAGAAACGCAGCATTAGGCTATCACTGGGGTTTTAAAGATGTGTTAAAAAATTGGTGACAAACGTCATACGCAGCTTTAATGTAAATGAGGTGAAAGCGGTAGTGCGTGATCAACTTCTTCAGTACACATAAACTATAGAGTTGAAGCTTTAGCCATTAGTATTAGCAGCTAATCACGTAAAAACTGGTTACATCCTTAGCGACAAACAGTGGAACAACAATCACAGCATTCATTGGTATTTGGCTCCGCCTCAACTGACTGCATCTTTTCTTGAACTGTGTGGAAAAAGTTGAAGTTCAGTTTTGTTGCAGTTTGGGTCCCAATAGTCTCCATCCCCATCGTGCCTCAATAAATAGATATCACGGAGTTAAACCTGGGAACAGTTGAGGGCAGCAGCTGACATGGGGAACCTGATCCCTGGGCTTTCCAGCAGCACAGCTTGTGCACTGCAGACATTCCTGGCACAGGGGGGTCATCGTATCTTCCCGTCCTTCTACCTCAGCTTGTGCCCTATTAGCTTTCCTGTCTTTCAGTGGAGCTTTTCCATTAACACACCAGGTGGGGGAAACAAGTTGCACAAGATGTATTTTTGTCCTCAGTGCAATTTCAGCAATATTCCTCCCTCGTGACCTTCCTTTCCTAAAAACTTTTCATCCTCTGGTTCTTCTTTTTTTTTTTTTGCATAGTGGGCATGTTGTAAGGAGTTGCGTGAAGTGACATCCTGCACATGCTGCACAAGTACCACATTAATCCAGATATAATTGAGTTTCCCTGTGTGTTTGGCTACTTGACAGCCAGACAGGGGGTCAGTGTTTTGGATGGCATAACCAACGGTCTCACCATCTGTATGCACTGCACACAAATTAAGAAGTGCTTACAAGATGCTGGTCCAACAGAGCACAGAGTTTATGAGACAAAAACCTGCCAAAAAGTATAGAATATGAATGCTTTAAAGGTCATTGCCGCTTATAATACTTGTGTTGTCGTTACTGTTCTGTTGTTTTTTAAAGGTAGCAAAGCAACTGATCTGCTTTTCCTCATTTGTAATGAAACAGAGCCTATGGAGATGTGACACAAATCCTACAAAGCCTATTGTATGTATACTGTATCAACTCATCAATGCAAATACAGTTCATTTCCCTAATGCACTGTCTTCATATGCAACACTGTGTCAGAGACTACAATGAGGAAAACTGAATGTACAGTGGCAGAAAAAAATAAATAAATAAGACCATCAAAAGTCACCAAAAACAATGGTCATGCAATCAATTATTAAAACTTGTGTGTATCATGTGACTAAAAACAATAGAAAAGAAAACATGAACTGCCTAAAAGCACTGTTTTTGTCAGTACAATGCCATGGCTGGTGATGTCAGAACTTATGTAATTTTGGTTATTATCAACAAAACCTGGAATATGGATAGATATCAACTCTTGAATAAATTAAACTCTTATGAGCTATTTTGTGGTGATCATTATATTTATCCAAATACTTGTACCTTTAGTTGTTCCAGGCATTAAAATGAACAAGAAATTGAAGAAAACAAGGGTGGTCTTATAATTTTTTTTTTTTGCAATATATGTATTGTAAGTAAGCTACAGTAACCAATGACCACAAAAAAGGACATTTGATGCAGTGATCAGTTGCAGTAGAAAATGAATTAGTTGAAGGTATTTATTACAAAAAAATGTAGTCACTCTTGTGTAGTAGTTTTCAATTCAATGACAGCACTTGTCAAAATATTTCACTTGTCAGATTTACTTGAAACACCATATTATGCACATGCAATTATTCCAATCTGCAATGAGATACTTGTAAATGTCTTAAATGAGAAGCAGAGAATTATGTTACATTGAGTATAATGAAGACACCACCACCACCACCATAGCATCACCAGCCTTTAGGTACCAGCATACCAAATCACCTCTCAGAGTCAAAACACACTGAAGATGAACAACCCTCCAGTGTCCATGTATACCCTAACAGGAACACAGCACTCACCTTTATAAATGAACCCCTTATCGAATCCTTCAGCTCTCTGTGTGATGATGCACAAGAATTGTATCCAATCAAATGACAGACAATCAATCAACAGCAACAGAAATCCTGAGCTGAGAGAAGTTGAGCTCCAGCTCCTCCTCTGCTGCTGCTGCTGCTCTCCTCCTGGACTGACTCAGTGTCTACCCAGTGGATTGAGTTAACTGAGGCTCAGCCGAGCTACTATAAACTTTTCCCCTGACTGCTCACACCATCTGCATGCTGAGAAAGTCTCCGCTGTGGACAGGATGGCTGTCGCGGTCAGCACAGTCACACATGGAGCACCATTACAGCGGGAGTCCACCCAGACACACACACACACACATACACACACACACACACACACACTGTACTCAACACACAAACACACTCTCTCTCTCTTCCAACGCTGCAGCTCATGCAGTCCTAAGTCCTCTAGTCACTGTGGCTGGTGAGACACTCACGTTCAGTCTGACACAGAGAAGAGGGAGGGGAGGAGGGAGGAGAAAGAGAGGGGGGAAAGTATTTGAGAGCATGTTTGAGGAAGTCTCAAGATGAGAGCTCTGACTGAGCTGTGCCTCAGCAGTGCAGCTGCCCTTCCCTTGTATTTCACATAACATGCAAACAACTGCCAGCTTGCAACCTTCCGTGTGTTCCACACTCTAGAATTACCCTGGTTTTTAATTGTCACGTTTAATAAGTTGTTTGTGAGTAATTCAGCATGCAAACACATGAATGAACTGCATATTTAACACATTTAACCCATAAAGACCCAGTGCTACTTTTGTGACAAGTCTCAAATAAATTGTTCTCTATATTTGACCTTCCTTTAATGATTTATCAGCATTTATTACAATATTAATCCCTGTACTTTGTTTTTTTTCTGTGAATATTATGTATTTTACTATATTTTATTCACTGATCATGTAGATTTTCATAAAAGCTCAAATTAAAGTTGATGGTTGTCATGTCAGAAACAGAGAAAACTGAAAAAAACAAAGATCAAATCAAAGTTTATTTATATAGTACTTTACAACAACATAAAAGAAGACCAAATTGCTTTACATCAAAACATAATTAAAATACACGATAAAAACAAAATCAATTAAATACAAATGTATAAAATAACAAAACATAACACAGATAAAACACCACCTGATTAAAACCTAAAAGTGCCTCAGTGCAAATGGTTAAGACATGGTTAAGACATGTGAGTCTTTAACCTGGACCTAAATAAGGACAGGTCATTGAGAACTCCCAGTCAAAGATGTCAATAAATGAACATAGACCCAGTGTGCCCATCCACGGTCATTGATCCAACTCCATGGGTTTTACTGGTGAATCAATGTTGTAGAGGATGACTGTTTCCACATTTACTACAGAACCTCTGAATATCCAAATGGGTCATTTCTGTTGACCAAGAAAAGGTGATAAACTGTCTCTTACACCAATTATATACATGGATTGATAGGGTTAATGGATCACCAGGTATTACACATTTTAGGTCAGTCAGTGGTTTTGTTCAGTGGTGGATGTTTGGCTCTTTATACGTGAAGGTGTCTTCACAATGACTTGTACAAATGACTTCATGCAGGCAGTTTGACAAACATTTATTTAGTGACTCCCTCCTCACTTTGGTGCAAGTTCAGCTGTATACACACCAGTGGAAAGTGCATCTTGTTTACTTGGGAGTGGTTGAAAATGAGTCTCTACTTCATAGCCATGTGGTTATTTCCATTGAGCTTGGTACACTAAAGTGGAGTAGTTCATTCATAAACTGTGGTGTGGTACTGGTGTAAAGAGAAACCCATAAAGAGTCACAGTGAAATTCTACAGCACATATACAATTCTACTATACTGTTGTATTTTATTACATTTTATTTTATTTCATTGTCACTATTTTATTTTTTTTGTTATATATTGCTTTAATACCGCTACATCAATTTGAAATTCTCCAACAGGGGATCAATAAAAGTACAAAAGAACAATAGCTTACCCTGTGGCTTTTTATGTAACTGTGGGCAACACCACTTTATTACAAACCAAGACATTTTTACATTCATGAGCTCACAGAAAGAGGAAAAATATATGTTGACTCTATGCTGTTCACAATCTTCAGTGCTGAAAAGTAAAGCCAGTGAGCAAGTGTTAAATGAGACCTGGAAGCTGGCTCCAAAAATACAATCATTCCCTTAGACCCCCATGTTTAAACCTTCAAATTTACAGCGGAAATAAATATGTTTAGAGCTGGGAACAAAACAAATGGTTTTGGTCTCAATAGTTAGTTTTCAGCTGTTTAAACATAAGGCGTAAGTAGTTGAAGTAACAGGAAATAATAGGATTCTTTATTCAGTATCTTGGAGTAACCCAGCTTCGTTAGCATGGTAGTGTGAATTCAGATTGAATAAAATGGTCAATGAGCTAGCCAGCTAACTAGGACACTAAGTGCTAATTACTGAGTCCATACAGTAAGCAAAATTTATCTTACTGTTATCAAACACAACTGCAGTGACAGATTTACCCACAGCACACCCCAATATTATTATATCTAATAATATAAAAAATAATATAAGAGAAATGTGCCCCAAGGCTCTACTATTGCTTGTATTGGTGGGGGTGGGG
>JAPTGZ010000005.1:61131147-61156552 GCA_029814645.1 Fowleria isostigma
TGATGTAATGGCTTCCAAGTGTGGTGGAAGAGGGAAATATCTAAAACATGTAGGACACCGGCTCTCTAGGACCGAACATGCCTACCCCTGTACTAGACAGATAACGATTAGAAATTATATTGCAACAACACATCATCAGTAGGGTAACACTAACCTGTCTCACGACGGTCTAATTGTTAATTTGTTGTGAAATTATGCAATATTTAAAGTGATGAGTGCCCTTCTTTTTATTGAATTGTAGACATCTCAGTCTCCCGAAAGCCCCAATGCAGATGGAGAAGTCCCATCCACCTCGGCAGACCAGACTGGAAAAGATCCAGAGCCCCAGTCAGGAGGCCACAGTAGCCGTGAGGTTCAGGTGCCCACCACTGCAAACCACAACCAGGAAGAGGTGGCAGAAGATGACACATTTGGCAACAGCCGTATGTACCTGTCAGGTTAGGAGGGGTAACTCTATTTCCAAATTAACTGTAACTTTGTATCTTACTAAATACAGGGTGTCCACAAAGTCTCGTTACAATTTAAAATGATGATTACAAAAGCAATTGATGAGATCTGTTGATCAGATTAGTCCCATGCACTCAGTGGTTATCAAAGTTTTTAATCAAATTGTGGATCATGTTCAGTTGAATCATTGGTCCATTTTTCTTCAAAGACAGATCAGTTAGTGCAAATGTTGACCTTTGACCTTTTGACTGAATATGTGTCACCACAACTGGATGACCTTCAACCATCATTTTCCAGGTAGATGGTGCACCACCACATTGGGTTCTGCATGTTGATGGGTTCTAAATCAAAGGTTTACATACTGGTGGATTGGAAGGGATGGTTCAATTCCCTGGACACCTCGTTCACCAGATATCACTGCCATGGATTTCTTTCTGTCTATGGGGTTCTGTTAAAGAACAACAACCTGAAGGAAAAGATTACTGATGTCACTGACGCCATTTATGAGGCTTTGATACAGACAACATGGAAACAAATTCAGGACCATCTGGATGGGCTTCATGTAACTAATGGTCAAATAGAGAGGTGAATTAAATGAGGCAAAAAACTTTAATATCAGTTTTCATTTTGTAATAAATTGTATGGACACCCTGTACATGGTCATTGGCAGGAAAGTTACAACAGAAATAGTCATTACACATACAACCTATTGACTGTGTGTAAAAACGAATGCCAGATGGACTACCAGATTCTGGAATCAATCTATACTTAGGCCGTTTTCAGACTGGGTATCCAAGTCCATTGGACCACAAAGTCCATTTAATTGTATCAATTATCACTGCAACTGTTCCATGCGTGAGTACCGTACCCAAGTCCAGCTGAGAAGGTAGTCCTAGGTATGGACTGTGTGGATGCTAGTACGGAATGTTGCAGAGTGAAACTAATCTGTACCTGAGACCGGACATGACCAAATCATTATACCAGCCTAGCATCCACCTGGCAAGGGCTCATCCTATTGAGCGAACCACTCAGTGATATATCAGGGACAACGAAGGTCACTCTTCTTCTCTTAGCCTCAAACAGGCTAACCGATAGAACAGTATTGCCCGTCTTGCTGCCATTGTAGACAAATGAACAAACGGAACAGTTGCTCAGTTGATGACGAAGGCGTTTGTCACTTCTGCGTTTGTTGGATAGCTACAGAATTCCTTCCACATCACCACCTACTGTTTCAGCTCTGTAACACCCACTCGTACTCGAGTCGTGGTACGTACTTGTGAACGCAACATCTGCGGGAAAGGTGGGATTATATCCAGGTACAGCACTAATCTGGATGCTACGATCTGGCTGCATGATATCAGAAAAAAATGATGAAAAAAATGAAAATTAAAAAAAAAAAAAAATCTGCAATGTATATGAAAAATTACTCAGGAGAATATAATAGCTGTGTGGTGTAGTGATGCGAAAGGCAGGTGTTTTTTTTCAACCCACAGGTCCCACTTTTGTGGAATTATTTGGCCTGCCCCAACCTGCCTCACAAATAAAGTAACATTCTTTGGACTCGCCTCAACCTGTTTGTTATCATCCTTCTTGTAGCTGAAAAAATTCCAGATAACTGATATTGCTTTTCTGTTTGGCACCAAGTCTTCGTTTCTGGTGATTTTCCTCTTGTTCGTTGCTCATTTTTCAATGTTGTTACTGTTGAAACCGGTACCCGGCTGGGCCCTCGGCGATGTGTCTTGGGGTCTTGTCCAATTCTTGTATGTTGTTAAATTACTAAGCTGAATTAACTGTGAATCTAAGTTAAACTAGCAGTGACACACAAGAGTCACAAAGCAGAGTCGATTCAGGTCTTCAGAGTCTCCCAAGAATTTATTCTTCATCATGCAGAATCACACCAAAACCACCGTGGATGCATCGGGTCCAAAGTCCGACTTTCGGGGCTCGCCCTGCATTTTTTATACCCATGTAAGGAGGTGCCCATTGGCTCCTCCCATCAGGATAATCCGTCCCCTTATGAACTAGTTTGAATTGTAACTTAATTATTCGACTTAACCATAACTGGCTCCTGATTGGTTAATTTTTACATAAGGCAGGCCCTTTGACCCACCCACTCACATTGGCTGCCTGCGTGACCCTGATGTGATGTAATGTGTTTACTAAAAACTGGTGAAACTTCAAAAAAGCTTTATCACTATCAGTTTTAATGATTTCGCCTCCAGCATCAAGTACCTATCTCCTCTCAAGGCCATAGTTTTCCTTGTTTTGAAAACATCACTCTCGATAAGGTCAAGATGACCCTCAACGCACCACTGTTGCCCCGTTTCTCCTGCAAGGCCTTTTAGGCTGAATTCCCCTCCTGGCACATCATAGAGAAGGCCCCACACACCCACACCTCAGTTTATTCCTCTTCATTACCAGCGACTCACTCCATGTACGGGGGTGTGGTCTGCTTCGGCAAACTGATTAAGAACGATTGTGACTGGTGGATTGCTGCACACATTGTGTGTCATTAGATGAGAACATGTTGAGTTCATCTACTTCCTATATTGCAGGACCTGCGATGTGACTATTGCGCACACATCACAATGACGATGCTCGATATATTGTGCAGCTCTACTGGAAACCCAGTCTGAGAACGCCTTTACAGTCTGTGATTAAAAGCACATGTACGCCATCATCATCATCATCTTATCTAGGGTAGGGTTTTTTTTTGTCTTTGCAGAAGTCCTAGAATCATTTATGGCCACACGTGAGGCCATGCAGGTGCAGCAGAATGTGACGGTGTACGAGTCCTTTGGCACATCGACTCTCCCCAGCAGCATGGAGAGCCCTGGGAGTCCAGAAAGGGAGCCCGATCCCAAACAACAGTGGGACAAGCAAAGAGAGTCAGAGGAAAGCCTGTCTTTCCCTGCCGCCTGCCATCTGGTCGTGTCCCGCTGCCTCTTCCTCTTACTCGGAGTCAGGCCTGCGTGGGTGGAACCTGGTGAGAGGGAGAACAGTCACGTCATCGGCACCGGATCAAGGTACGGTTGTCATGCAGTGTGCATTGGAAAGTTTGAAAAAGTTTTGATTTAACACTGATGTGTTTTTGTCAGATGCTAACTGTTGGTGTCCCCTTTTAGGAAAGCTGCAACAGACTCCATGATGTTGGTTGTTGATGGTCGAAAACAGGTAAGGACGGTGTTGAATGGCCTTGTGGCTTGTGCTGTCCTACTTTATCAGTGCTAATGTGTTTTCTTCATCTCATGTAGTCTGAACAATCCAGAAATACATCAGGTTCTTTCAAGAATAAAATGGGTAAGTACAATTAGTTTACTGCTAAATATATTTGCACATTTTTTATACTTTTTTATACAATTTTTTTTCAAATTTTACCTTGTAATACCGTCAATCTCGATATACTCATATTTCTATTGCACACTATTTTATATCTTTTTAAAATATGCCTGTGTTTTATTTTGTTGTAATTAGTTCACTGTAGTGCAAAATAGCACATGGTTGCTAACATGAAAGCCTATTCTGTTCTGTTCTGTTCTGTTCTAAATATTTGCATTTCTTCTGAATATGTCAAAACATGCACATATATTTGCAACTGTTGCAAAATCATATCTCTGCAGTTGTCAATATTTTTGATGCAAAATATTTATGGGTGAGCATTTGATGCTGCTTGTTAGGCAGACTTACACAAAGGCCTTATAACCAACCCAAATCCAGAAAGTGTGAAGAATTTTTGTGGTGTTTCTCTGTAACACAGATACTGACTGACTTTTATGTCATTGTACGACTTTCATTTTGATAAAAGTATAAATATTTGACATACTTTGCATGCAAGAGTAATTGGATTTATTCCCCTAACAATATTTTTTCCAATACTTGCTAATGATTATTTCAATCATGAGTGAGAAAAAACATTTATTGTTACCCTCGTAGCATTAAGTCATATTTTTGCAAAATGTTAATATCTGCATAATTTTACTTTTCTTACACTGCTTCATTTTACATCATTGGTTATGTCCTGAAAAAAACAAAACCAAGGCATGCTATGAGACTAATGTCCATTAATGTTATATTAACTCTATGCTCTACCTATTCTAGGTTTACCACTGTGTTCTCTAGGCATCATGAAAGACGCTTGGGATCGCCTGCGGCAGTGTATTAGCCCCACCAACCCTACATCCCACTGTGGCAACAACACTGTGCCTATTCTTAACCAGGTGTTTCATTTTGTCTGTGGAAACCTGGTCAGTGTACCAGCATCCTCACCAACACTAGCGAGTGGACAGGCCTGCAGTCAGGCAGACCCAAAGGCTATTACTTTTGCCATATTGCAGCAACAACAAAGGGCTGAGGTAAGTAGTTTATCTATAAATATATTTCATTACATATTTTTAGGTTGCTGGAAGGCAATGTCGGTGTTATAAATAATCAGTGTTGGGAGTTAAGTGTTACAAAAGTAATGCATTACAATAACGATTAGTCTTTGTTGTAACACAGTAATACAAGGCATTACTTATCAAGTTTCAATAATATTTTACTTGGTACATGCTCAATAGCGCTTATGTTACAACACACTTTTCACCCATAATTTAATGCTCAAATGAAAAAACAAACAACAAGACCATGTGACCTTAAGGAATAAAAATGCAGCAGGAAAGTTCTATTTCCTGTTGGTTTTCAGCTAATGGATGAAGATGGCAGAAGACAGTACATTAACCACATGGACCATTACTAACCCTAACCCTGCTTTATAGAAGCTAGTTAGCATAATCCCTGTGATCAGCAATGACAAGGTAAATTAAAGTTTCTATGACTAGTTAGAACTTTTTATTAATTGCAGATTTACCTACCGGTGTCCTTGGCATTGAACATGTAAAATAAGATACGTTTGAAAAAAATGCAAGCGTTCCTGCTGGGATTCAAAGATCATAGACCGTAGCGTTACTTACTGAGCTTCCACATGCTGTTCAGGATGCATATTTATGCATCGCAAGGCTCTTCTATCTCTTTTAGTGTGTGTGTGTGTGTTTGTGGGGGGGTGTTCTACTGCACATGCGCCATTTATGACGAGAGTCTGTATGTAACTCAAAAGTAATACAGGAGTCATGTAATGCATTACAATTCTGAGACAGTAATATTGTAAGATAAGGAATTACTTTTAAATAGCAGTAACAATCTGTAATGAATTACAGTTTGGAAGTAACTTGCACAACACTAAATACTTGGGAATACATTTGGGTATTTTATAAGGGCTTGACTTTTGACTCTTGTTTTCCTTCGTTTTGCTCAGATGCGTCTGGAGGCCCTCTGTCAGATGTCATCCTTCTTGTCCAAGATGGAAGAAAAAAGCAGTGGCTTCACACTGTCCCCTCAGTGCCCCGCATTGTTGCAGTCGGTGCAGCTTCAGTTCCTTTCTGGATGCTTCGGTCTTGGAACACAGATTATTGGCTCTCAGTCTCAAGCTAATTACGAGATGCAGCATTACATGGTACATCCGATAATCATGCTATCACATCATTTTTTTTGTTAGTGTTGTGTATGATGAGTAAAGATGGAAAGGGAAAAAATAGACGAATGTGGCACAAAATGACCTTCCAAATCCCTCTCATCTCAATCCAGTCTGGTACGCATTCAGCTTCCATGGACACACAGCGAGAGCTACAATCTGCTGCCCACACTTTTTACCAGCAGGTGGTACGTGTGCTTAAACAGAGGGCCCTGTTGGAAAGAGAACATCCAGGTTTGTTGATAATAGTACACGCATTTAAAGTTACAGTGAGCAACATAGACAAGGTTTCAAAGCATCTAATCACAGAATTGACATGATATTCAGAATGTTTTCTTTGGTCTATAATCACCTTAAAATATTAACTGTAGTGTTTTTTGTCTTGGAATGAGCTGCTAGTATCTATTCAAGGAACCTTGTTTATCAAGCCTCCTTCTACATTTTTCCATTTTATGATGAATTAGATCCATTTCTGTCTTCTGCTATGATTGACAGTTGATCAGAGTTAATATCCCTTTAACTAAACAGCCAAGAACTCGCAAAACTAACACCGGCTGTAACAACGGACTTTAGTGTCTCCAGCAACCACTTTGGATCAGTTTCAGGGTGTTAGCAACTATGCTACTGGACTCCCCTAAGTATTACACACTGAACCCTTAACACACTTTAAGTATTTTTGGTAACAAGTCTTAATATAATAAAGGTTCCTGCAGGGTCTGCAAAAGTCTTAAAAGTCTTGAATTTACAAATCTGCATTTAATACCTGAAACACATCTTTAAAGAGTAAATGGTAAATGATCAGAACTTATATAGCACTTTTCTACACTTTTATGGTGCCCAAAGCACTTTACATTGCCTCTCATTCACCCATTTATGCACACACTTATACACCAGTGTGCGGCTAGTATTAAATTTGATATGGTAGGTCTTACGTTATGTAGCCATAAACTTGTCGACTGTATTGTGTATAAATGTTGTCTTAAATGTCCAAACTGCAAAAAAAGTAACGTTTAGTCGACTCAGTTCCACCCATTTCAATTGAAATTAGGAAAATATTATGAAATAATTGCTAACTTGGCAGCCCCCAGTGAGAAATGATTCAGAACATTGGGAATTAAGGTGATGGAATAAATAAATACATTTTCCTACATTCTAGGAGTCACAAATTTTTGCCAGTATGGTTGTGAAATAGGCATTAAATTCTGTTCTAAGTAGTCTTAAAAAGTCTTATATTAAACCTATAGGAATCCTGTATAATTCTCCTATTGACTTTCTCCAGGTTCCTGTCAGCACCTTCTCCTGGCTACAATGTTTGCACTGAATTTCTGTTACCAACCTGTTGACCTGGTGCTGGTCATCAAGTGCGGTATCCTGGAGATCCTCTCCATGTTGACCAACAACAGCTGTGTGCTGATGAACCAGGGCTGGTTTGCAGCCTCGGCGTCCGGATCTATGCTGCTAAGCGGGGCTGTAAGACTGGCCTGTGCCCGTCTGCTTCAAATTTTGACTGTAGCTGCGAGGTGAGAATGTGGAGACTATACTGTACTCACAAATAAATGTACGAGACTCAATCAATCAGTCAGTCAACTTTTATTTATATAGCACCACATTATAAGATTATACAGCTGGTATAAGCCAATATACAGACACCAACCTCCATTAGCAAACACTTGGTGACAGTGGTGAGGAAAAACTACCTTTTTAACAGGGAGACACATGGATGCACAACAAACTGAACTGTCACTGTTAAAAACTAGAATTTCTGTTGGTAGTATAATTACTAGTAGCTAGTACAAATACCCATACCTGCTATCACGACTGCCCAAAATACAAGTACGAACGGTGGATACACTACTACTGCAGCTGATAGTGCCAACAATAAGAACCTCGACCATCTGTGAACCTATATAATAAACACTATCACAACTGTATGGATAAATGAATATTGATGATGGAGGCAGGAGAGAAGCAGGGCCAGAGATGATCCAGGGAAAATCTGTAGTCCTGTGTTTAAATTGTAGGGCTCTATTAGGTTTATAGTGCTTAGAACACACTTGTTTTGTTTAGCATTTTCTCTGTTCCCAAACAAACAATACTCCACATAATAAGAATTGTTTAACATGTTTTGAATTATTAAACCTGGCGTAAATCTCATAATATTTCATAATATCCCAGAAGAGTTCAAGACACATTAAGTGCAAAGGAATATCCATGACTGTTAATACTGCAACAAATACAAGTACTAACAGTGGATATGCTACTACTGCAGCTGTTAGTGCCAGTAATAGAAACCTCTACCATCTATGTAACTATGTAATAAACACTATTACAACATATAGATAAATGAATAATGATGATGGAGGCAGGTTTATTGTTTTAACATAGATATAGTAACCATACTCTGTTTTTGTATCAAAATACAACTGAAACATAACGGAAATATAGTGCTTAAAACACACTTGTTTTAGCATTTCCTCTGTTTCCACATAATACAAATTGTTTGACATGTTCTGAATTAAACCTGATGTAAATCTCATAATATTTCATAATATTTTAGAGGAGTTCAAGACACATTAAGTGCAAAGGAACCCAAAATACTGACTCTTGTCCATAGAAGTGTAGTTTATTCTTGTATCTTATAAAAAAAACCTAAATATTACATTTGCATGCTCATTACAATGTCACAAAAAAACATTTAAACTGTTAAATGTGGACCTATTTATTGAAATGAAAAAGAAAAAACACACCCAACTAACATTTAATTTTCATGTGTCTATGACATTTTCTTGTTCTCTCAGCTCTTGTGAGGATTCGTTACCAATAGACGTATCACATGCGCTAATGGAAGTGATGTGTGAGCAGCTCCAAAATATCCTGTACACTTTCCAGCAGCAACAGGCAACAGAGAGGGCACCAGCAGCCCCAGCTGATGGAGACCACAGCAAACGCACAAATATAGTTGGTGTGGCCAGTTTACCTTGATTTATAAAAGTCAAAATGTACATCTAGGAAACAGATTTACATTTCTGTTGCTTTAAAAAATATTGAGAAATGAACCATCTGTTTTCATCTTTTAGGAGTGGAAAACAGCAAAGTGGTTGAATCTCAGCTTGCAGATTTTCTGGTCTTTCTGAGGCGGGTACTGTCTCTTAGAGTGATGAAAAGACTGTCTACGTTTGTCAAATGGATCGATCCACTTATAGCCATTATTTCCCACAAGTGCTCTTTAGGTATGATCATGTGAGATTTTTTAAAAAACCATTAATTTAGTTTCCAATGCATGACTTTTTGGCACTTGTGAACAAAAGTGATCTTGTTCTTCTCAGGATCTCCATGCTTCCAGAACCTGCGCACTAAGCTTTTGGCCTTCCACATTTTGGAAAGACTGTTACCTGCTTGTTCTGAGCCAGATCAAATTCAACAGGTATGATGGAGAAACATGTAGGCCTCCTATACCCATTGCAAACACTAACAAGGAAATGAATTGATCAAAGTGCTCACTGACATAAAATGGTTTTGAATGGATAATGATGCACTTGTCATGGACAGTCAATGCATTATTCCATGTTAAATATTCTCCTTTTCTCTGTCTCACATTTTTTCTTAGATTGTTAAACAACTCTTTCAGTTGTTGTCGGTTTATATGTGGGAGGAGCCACTGGCTGAGAGGAACCATGATGGGACATCTGATAAAGATACCAAGGTAATGGAGAATATACAGTCACAGAAAAAAATATTAGATCATCAAGTCATCAAAAACTATAATTCTGCAATTTAGTACTAACTTCTGTGTGTATCATGTGTCTAAAACAGACAGAAAAGAAAACATGGAATGCCTAAAAGCACTGGTTGTGTCAGTACAATGTCATAGATATTGATAGAAGAACTGATGTGATTTTGGTTATTATCAAGAAAACAATGGAAAATGGATAATCATCAGCTCTGAAATTAATTTCTTATGAGCAATTTTTTTTTACCTCCACCAAGGAAGTTATGTTTTTGCCGGTGTTTGTTTGTCTGTCTGTCTGTCTGTTAGCAACTTTCCGCAAAAACTACTGGATGGATTTTGATGAAACTTTCAGGACATGATGGAAATGACGCAAGGAACAATTGATTAGATTTTAAGAGTGATCCATTATTTTACTCCCATCCAAATGCGCTGATTCAGTTAAAATGGTGCTAGTTACGGTCTCTCCCCTCTTCTCTGTGTGGGTGTGGGTGGGGCTACCTGCGCTTCACTGAGCTGTGTGGGTGTGCAGCAGGGAGAAGGGGAGGGGACTATCATGCTTGGTGGAGGTCTGCACTTTTCTAGTGTTGTTATCATTACATTTGTACAAATAAATGCGCCTTTAATTGTACCAGGCATTAAAAGGAATAAGAAGTTAAAAAAAAACAAGGGTGGTCTAATATTTTTTTCTTCACTGCATCTCATCCATTGTTTTTGTAATAGATTTTTCAATTATAAAGATACTTTGTGGACAACCTGCGTTATTCTGCTATGTTAATCTGCAAAGACAGTTAATTGCATCAGTCATTGTATTCATCACATATGTCAGAATAAAGGATATACAGAATGTGTTGCCCATTTCACGACCCATTTCACGACTTATTTTTTCTATTATTATTGTCCTGTTTTCACTATTTAAATAATTAAAATCAATCATTGTGAGATGTAAAAAAAAATCTAAAGCACTTGAAAATCATCAGAACAGACCATTTTTGTTATGACCAGGCCACCATAACCTTTAAGAAAAACTTCAGACTGGAACGTTGTTATTCATTCATTCATTCATTCATTCATTCATTCATTCATTCATTTATTCATTAATTTCTAGCAAGCAAGCATTTACAACACAAATTACCTGTTATTTTTGCTGAAATAGTAAATGAATGATTCACAGCTCAGAAAATGCCATGCTTAGGAAGAAGTGAAATAAAGAGCATCATTATATGATAGAACAGATGGACCTGTTCTCTGTGCTGAGGGTGGTAGGTGTTGGCTAACAGAAAAAAACAAACTGAATTACTGTGAAATAAGAGACAAAAATGTATGGAAATGAAGTACAGCCCTACAATACAAGATGGTGCCTAACGAGTTTACATAATAATGATAATAATAATAATAATAATAATAATAATAATAATAATAATAATAATAATAATCATAGTAATAATAGTGATATAAGCTTTTTAGGTGTATAGGCTCATTTGCAGCAATTTATTTCCATAAAAGTAACCTATTATGATTTTTTTTTTTTTTAAAGTTTCACTGCATGTACAAACCAGTTGCACATGCATGTTTTTGACTTTTGTACAATTCTTATTGCAGAATCCCGATAGCTATGAAGAATGTATTCCTATTGGAGATTTTTCCTTTGACCCACACAAGTTAATCTGCTGCTCTTTGGAGAGCGGGAACATCCTCTCCCATGGCTCGGGAGGGAAGGGTTACGGCCTGGCAACCACTGCAATCACCTCTGGGTGTTTCATATGGAAGGTAAAGACCGCCATTCACAGCAAAAGGAAAAGTACATGATGACATCTGCTGACATCATACATTCATGACCCTGACATGTGACTGACCTCTCTGCAGTTCTATATTACCAAAGAAAACAGAGGCAACGAGGGCACATGTATTGGCGTTTCGCGCTGGCCAGTCCGAGACTACAACCACCACACCACCACTGACATGTGGCTGTATCGCGCTTATAGCGGTAACTTGTATCACGGAGGGGAACTGGTCCGAACGCTTCCCTCCTTCACCCAGGGCGACACCATCACCTGCATCCTGGACATGGAGGCCCATACAGTGTCATTCGCAAAGAATGACAAGGTCTGACTGGAAATGCATTACTTATAACAACAGAATATTTAATTATAGCACAATCTCATTTCAATTGATTTCTTTCATTTTCTTGTTTTATTTTCTGATATTTTATGTTGTTTTTCAGGAGCCAAAGTTGGCATTTGAAGGAGTGGTTGCATCTGAACTGTACCCTTGTGTGTTATTCTACAGCAGTAATCCTGGAGAGAAGGTAAATAATACAAGGTGTCCATAAAGTCTCAATTTTACAAATTTATTATAAAAGCAAATGAATAGACAAAACTGGAAATTATTACAAAATAAAAAGTAGATATTGATGGTTTTTGCATTATTTAATCCATAAAGACCCAAACATCCACCGTCTACCAAAATCAGCCACTGTTATAAAATGTTTGATATTATCTTCTTCATGAATCTTAACAATACACTTAAATAATTGGTCTAAAATACAGTTTGTCATCTTTTCATGGTCATTAGATATGACCCATTTGGTCGTTCTGAGGCTCCGTAGTTACTGTGGAAACATCATTATCTTCTACAACATTGATTCACCAGTAAAACGCATGGATCAGTGACAGTGAATGGACACACTGGGTTTATGTTCAGTTAAAGCAATACCACAGAACTTTATGTGTAGGAGTTATAACCTGAAACCAGTGCCTGTGCAGGTGATACAGATGCTCTGATGAATTGAACCTATTCTGAGTTGTTGTACCACAAAAAATGACCTTGCAAATATAGTTTGAAGGCTGAAAAACTCCATAGTGCTTTAATAATATATTTTTATATGTATGTACCTGATGCTCACTGAAAAAAAAGCAAAATACAGTGGATAATGTCATAATAAATGGAAAATCATGTAAGAAAAGTTCAATATGGAGAAAAACATATTTTGGAACTGTCACTAAAGTAGCACTAGGTCTTTATGGGTTAAGACAGTTTTTTGAACATCTTGATTAAAAAAAAAAAACATGTTTTAAGATTATTCTCTAATATTCAAGAGTATCTTTTGCATTAAAGGGCCTTCGTAACACGGTAACATCCAACGTCCAAACTATAATCATTGAGCTTACTTGACAAGATGGGATAGTCTTACACATTAAATATGAATGACGTGAATTAAATCAATCATTGATGACAGGGACTTATTATTTTTATCCAATTTTTATTTTTATCTCTCCCAGGTGGCACTGCGAGACCTTCAGATGCGAGGCATGCCCAGTAATCTACTTCCTGGTGAACCGCTCTGCAGCCCTCGAACCACAGTGCTTCTAGAGTCGACTTTGCACCTTCTCCGTAAACTTCATCAATGTGACCAGTGGTCCCCTCACATTAACCAGCACATCCATACCCACCTGGACCTCATTGGACCTCTGCTGAAGGAGGACGGCTTCGGCCCAGGTCAGAAAACCACATCTAAACTGCATTATCCCTTCAGTTGAAATTATTATTGTCCTCATATTAGATTGTGCCAACCCCCTCCTGGACACTTAACAGCGCTGTCTGCACTGAAGGGACTGTTTTCCATATTTGTAACAATCACAAAACTGAATAAAACTTCCAACTTATCTATACAAAAACATGTGTGAAACCCAAAAGCAATGTGGTCTGCACTCCCAGAACATCCTACAAATGTTGGCACCTTTTAATTTACTGCCCTGTCTTCATGGAGTGATTTACAGACGGACCTGAAACTGTCAGAACTCACCACTTTAGTGGAATTTTAATCTACCCAGGAAAATAATGTTCTCGGTCTCAATGTTATTACTTTTAAACTTTTACTTAAATCATTCTTGAACTCTCTTTTTTATTGTATATAAGTAGCGATTTTATTTCATTCATTTGTAGTGTAAGAAAGTTGTTTGTTATATCTTTATTTATTGTAACTATGTATATGCTGCTGTCTTGGCCAGGTCACTCTCGATAAAAAGTTTTTAATCTTTTAAGTGTCACAATATAACATAACTTAATGAAACAGACAGATTTTTGAAGTCTTGACATCGAATTTAAATATAAAAACCTTGGTACCTAAAGGGTTAATTGCAATGACTTTTATTTATTTTTTTAAATTCTGAATGATTTCACCTGGTTAAATAAAGAAAATGTATATTACCTAAATATAGCCTTTGAACGTTTCAAGCTTTTTAAAAATTCATTAAACTAACATTTTGTTAGCAATTGCTACTTGAAACTTTTAACTGGTGTAAAAAAAAAATGTTTGAAAACTACTGTAAAAATATTGCCTGTATCTGAGGCCCGGTTTATACTGTGCTGCTTTTGTTCTGTCCTTGACAAAATATGAGGAAATGTGGTGATAGATTTGGTCATAGCAAAAAACATAGTGCATATTTAGAGAGGTTCAAAGATGGTTATTTGCTTGGAAGTACCACCACAAAGAGCTTGGGACAAGTGTAGTTTGATTATTTCTCTGTAATGTGTTTTTTTTATGCTGTTTGGTTCTTTTATGTCTTTGTGTCTTTTTAGTTTTATTGCATCAGTTTTGGTTATGTGTGTTATCATTCCGTCCATCTAGGTTGAAGTTAGTCTTGATGCTGAAGAAATGCCCAGTGATGCAAATGAAAAATAATGAATAATTCGTCCTAAATCCACCCAATTAAAGTAAATGTGTAAAAGTTATGTGAAATGAAAAACAAATGAAGAACAGATATCAGAAAGTTCCTGCTATAGGTTCTTATTGTTGTTGTACATATATGTGTTCCCCATTTCACCCCTTCCATCTCTCTCTCTGTCTAATGTTTGTTATGTGATGCTATAGAGTTATGGAAAAAATTATTAGACCTGCGAAAGTCATCAAAAACAATGATTATGCAATCGAGTACTAACTCCTGTGTGTATCATATGACTAAAACAAACAGAAAAGAAAACATGGAATGAATAGAAGCACTGTTTTTGTCAGTACAATGTCATGGGTATTAATAGAAGAACTTATGTGATTTTGGTTATTATCAAGAAAACCATAAAAAATGGATAGATATCAGCTCTGAAATTGAACTCTTATGAGCTATTTTTGTTGTTATCATTATATTTGTACAAATAAATGTATATTTAGTTGTATCAGGCATTAAAATGAACAAGAAATTGAAGAAAATATAGGGTGGTCTAATATTTTTTTCTGCAAGTGTATAAATCAAATTTGACTGATTGACTGATTAATTGACTGATTGATTGATTAACTCTGTGTTTTTACAGGCCGAAATCCTAATCACTCAGATAAAGATGAACATGAAAAAGAGAAGAACCCAGGTGCTGATGACACAAGTGACCTGCTGACACATCGCCGGTCCCTATCTGAGGCTAAACTGGCCGCTCTCTGCACTGAAGTGTGGCCAGTTCTGGCCCTCATCGGAGGTGTAGATAGCGGCGTGCGAGCCGGAGGTCTGTGCGTACACAAGCCAAGTGGACGAAGGGCTATTCTACTGGGAGTTCTTAAAGAGGGAAGCTCTTTAGCCAAGCTTCAGTGGGAAGAAGCAGACCTATCTGTCAGGTATTAGAGCTAAAGCTTGATATGTCCACTTACTAATGGTACTGAGATGGTAATTTTCATTAACTTTCATTAAATAATTCCTATTATGGGTGTAATGATTGTGAAATTAAGACCGAATCTGCATTAACAACATCCACACTTTGCAGTTCTGCCATCTTTGTTTTGGAAATCATTTATTAACTTACAGATGAGCATATTCAAACCCTTTTCCCATTTGTTTTTAATTGGAAGAATATTTCATGATCCAATCCATGCTTTGGTTAGAAACACATTACTTCATCATGCTATAACATACAACATAGTTGATCCTTTAAACATTCACAAAACTGAAGATTTTATTTAACTTCATCATCATCATCAATGTCTTGATATCTATCATAAAAAACTCCCTTTTTGCACTAAACCTACTTTGAATTTAAATCGGTGTGTTCAGGTTCGGCCAAGTTTTCACTAAAACACTTGATATGCCTGCAACTGATTAACCTCTGTATGACAGCTAAATTTCAGTCATGGTTGCTGTGGAATGCATAGAAATGCGTTGATGAAGGCAGCAACATCAGAATCATCATCAGAATCAGAATAATTTATTAATCCTAGGGGGAAATTGGGTGTTGCACTTGCTCCATTCAAGTAGAATAAAAAAAATAGCAGGAAAAAAATGATCAATTATCAATACAACTAAATACATGCATATATAAAGCTCTAAATATATAATCTGTATATGTGGAATTTAGGCAAAGCAGCAGGCACATTAACATTCTCTGCATTAACACATGGAAATCATATTCCAATTCAAAGTCAGGACAAGCTGTATATGTTGTTAATTCATATTGCATTACAATTATTTCAGTCTTTCACTTATATATGTCATGTGACATGCAGCCAATCTCAAGAAAAGTGTTTTGTTTTTTTTTAATTTATGTATATATATTTCTTTTTACCAGCATTATTTTTTGTATTATTTTCACAACATAACAAGCAAACACAATTACATGTGTTGAACAAACTTTTTTTTTTTTATTTTCTTGTTGGAGGTCAGGTCAGTAAAGCTATTCTATTTTATTTAGGAAAAAAATAAAGACATTTTCGTAGAATTGTACACTGCAGCTGATCTCAAGAAAAATGTTTTTTTTTGTAAATCATTTTTATATAGTAATTAGTTTATTTATGTTTCCATTAATCTTTTGTAATTACAGTATTCTAAAGTATAGATGATGATGATGATGGTGCTGGGTTAGATGATGATAATTTGTCTCCACATTTTCCTACCACTTTCCAAACCAAAAAAAAAAAAAAAAGAAAAACCCAGACATAAGCCGAATCATTACACCTCTAATAGTTATATTTGTTGTGTCTGTCCTTTAAGCATGTTAATTTCTGTTACTTTTTTGTTTTCCTTGTCTGTAATTTGTCTAACATTTTACTTTCTTTTTTTATCATTTATCCTCCTGATCTTACTTTTTTCTTGCTTCTTCCTCTTCATTCTTAAATCCATTAATCCCTTTCGAATCCGTCCTGGTGTCTCTCCATGCTGTATCTGTGGGTTCTTCCCATCCTTCTCAATAACTAAGCTCCATGAATTCTTGGTCACCTAGCGACACACCAATCATCTCGCTGGAGCCCTGCGAAATGTCCTGCTGCGACGTCACCCGGCTCGGAGGCCTCAAACCCATGGTGTTGTTAGATCTGATATATCTCATGGGGCTGCTGGAGGAGCAGGGATGGCTGGGAACACTTGTAACTCCCAAAAAGAAATATTCAGAGAGCGAGACGCAGTGCTGTCTGGATGAAGACGTGGCGGAGGATGGTAAATGGCAAACTGAAGATGAGAGGAAAACATTTAAAGAGCAAAAAGTTGAGAGTGACCCCTTTCCGTCACCATCCGCGACTTCAACCAAAGATGCCATGAGGGGTTTTGACCAGCAGGACTTGACATCCAGCTCCCATGCTCCTCACAACCCACAGTCTCCTAAAGTGGACATCTTTTCCCTGGAGGTCAGAGCTGTCAGAGTCTCGTATCTCCTCACGGCAGCTTTGAAATCTCTAACTGTCATTTTTAGCTGCGAGAAGCTGTCAGACTTACTGCTGGTCCCAAAACAGGAAGCCTCCCTCTCTAGCCCGAACCCCGACCAGGCCAAGGCCGCCGGAAAACAGTGGGATGAAAGTGCGGAGCTGCGGTCGGTGCTGCAGTACGTTGTGCAGAGCATGGTGAAGTGGGCAGTGAGACCCTGTCCCATCAAACAGAGGGTTTCTCTGGCTGACCTGGAAAGAGCTCAGGTCATGATCTACAAAGGAGCCCTGACGGCGCTGCACGACGACAAAGAAGGCAAAGGTACACGACCACACCAAGGAAACACATTTGAGTTGATATTTTGGAAATTTTAACCAGTCTTTTTTTTTTTTCTTCATTTCAGATTAGTTTTAGTTGTAGGTATTATTTTACTTTTACAAATGTACTATTAGATCATTTTCACACCTGAAAGTCTGTTTGGATTTCTTCTTTTTTACTGCTGACTGTATACACTACGTAAATAACAAGCTTTGCAAACCACTCTATACACACCTTAGATATTTAAGGTTTAGGTCTAGGAGTTGGAACAAAAAAAACTGTAGACGTTTAAGCCTTGCATCCTTATTTTTTATTTTTTTTTTTAAATAAATTTAACTTTTATTTATCCAGGGAAAAAAAAAAACCCTTGATATTAAAAAGGTCTTTAACAAGAGAGTCCTGGCCAAGATAGCAACAGCAGAAGTTACACACAATGCATTTCATCCATACATCCACACTATAAATACACATAACACAAAATAAAACTCACTTCTAAAACCATACATAAATCACGAAACTTAGTGTTTGGCAGCTACAAGTGTAGAGTCTTGACTTGAGGTGTTACTATGTGTAGAAATGGCACACAACATATGTAACAAGCTTTGCATACGACTCCATACACACCTTAAATATTTAAGTTTTAGGCCTAGATGTTGGGAAAAACAAAACAAAACTGTAGATGTTTTAAGTCCTGCATCCTTATTTTTTTAATATGTATATTTTAAAATTTAACCTTCATTTAACCAGGAAGAAGTTATTGAGATTTAAAAGCTCTTTAGTTACAAACAATGGATTTCATCCATATATCCACATTATAAATATACATAACACACAAAATAAAACTTTGTTCTAAAAGCATACATAAATCAGTAAGTGATGAACATATACAAGACATACATATAAGACACCATCAATACATTAAAAGATACTTAAAGTATGTACCAGTGTTTCTTAAAAGCATCTTATCTGAATCAGTCAATAAGAAAAAAAAACAACTACATCCAGATTTGTCCTTTTTTCCATTTCATACTCACTTTATTTATTTTATTTTGTAAAGGTTTATCACTGTACTTTACAGATCTAGGACTTGGATGAACTTGGCATATTTATATTTGTTATTACTAACCACCTTTTTCTTTGTATTTCCAGATTCTGGCCACAATATGTCCTCTCAGCCCATTTCCAAATCCTCCAGTTCTGTATCCCTTTACAGTGCGGGGTCAGAGGGCACGGCCATCTTTGGCCAATCAAATAGAGCCTCTGCCTCATCCTCTAACACTGACTTGGCCACCTCCCTGCCCTTAAACCTGCAGGCAGATGGCCTTGAGCATTTCAACCCTTTCCTCCCAATCAGCCTCCTCCAGTGAGTATTGAAGAAGTTGAACTGTTGATCATTCTTACCGTGTTTATTGTATTTTATACTTAATGCGTAGTGCAGTACTATGTGGATTAGGGGTCGACCAATAGGTTTTTGTTTACAGTATTTTATCATTAACATGCATTTAGCATCACAAACTAGCACTGGACGCAATCCAGAAAAAGCACTGGTGGGAGTGTCCAGTTCCTTTGCAGTGTTCTACTACAATTTACACATATGAACACAGATGGCACCACTGCATTTCAATTTTAACTAATTTATCTCTCAGGAGCTGCAGGAACAACATGTCCTACTTAAACAAGAGAGAGGTGACTGCATCAGAGCCATAGTAATTATTGAACATATTGTTACTGTCAGGCAGAAACTTTGTAAGTCCATTTTTGGTCTTTTTTTGTCATAAAACTATTGTATTGATCAGTCTTCACATTGGCCTGACAGTTTTAGAAATATTTAAACAATAAAAATGATTGAAAATGGCCTGTGACTACATCTCTTAATTCCATTCATTTTTTTAGAATATTCATAATTTTTCCAGTTTCCTGAAAAATAATAATTTTGGACATAAGAGGTTTCCGCCTGACAGCGACAATATATTAGATCAGGAATGTCAAAGTAGTTTTGTTCAAATAAAATAATAAAAATAAAATACCGATAAAATAGTAGCATAATAACCTTGAATAATGACAACTTTAAACTTTTCTCTGTTTTAGCGCAAAAAAACCCACAATTAATTTATGAAAATATTTTTATTTACAAACTGAGAAAAAAAGACATAATTAACCAAAAAAAAAACCCTGATATTTCTTGTGAAAAAAGTGCAATTTTAACAACTTTTCATTTATACATGTGCATTACGGATCAGATCTACAAAAGGTACAAAACATTTAGTAACAGGCAGAATATTATAAAAACTGGACTTAATTTTCTTAAGACATTTCAGGTTGTTCATATTTGTTCAGTTTGTTCACATTTATTTATATATATATATATACATATATATATATATATATATCGTAGTTTGAAAATGTAAGTATTTTCATAATTTAATGGGGTTTTTTTGCACTAAAGCAGAGAAAAAAATTTAAATTGTCATAATGTAATTACTTTTTCACGCTAAACCAAAAAAGAATATTTGGAGTCATTATTTATAGATTATTATTATTATTATTATATTATTTACTATTATTTTGCCCACAAATTCATCCCAAGGGCCGGATAGGAGCCTTTGTTGGGCCGCATGTTTGACAGTTGTGTATTAGATAAAAAAAAATCATTAAAAAGCTTAATATGCGACCCGACAGTTGACAAAGCAAATGATTGGTCGATCCCCCTACATGGATACAAACTCATCAACAGGCCTGTATGTGTTGACAGCAGCAGCTTTTCTGAGGTCCAGGGAATGGGTGAGTTAGGAACTATCTGACACGGCGAGTGAGAGATTTACTGGCTGCACTGTGTTAAACTGAGGCTTCACTGCCTGCCTGTTGTTGTCCTAACCAAGCCACTACTGACCGCAGCGTCAGTGTCAGTCCTGCTTTTAAGAGGCAAATGAAAAACACTGCTTGACTGCAATAGAAACAGAGAGGAAAGCAGATTTGGCAAGAACAGGTTTTGATTCTTTGCCAAAGACTCTCACTGCTCAAAGCATATGTACAACCCCAATTCCAGTGAAGTTTGGACATTGTGTAAAACATAAATAAAAACACAATACAATGATTTACAAGTTTTTTTCCACCTATATTTAATTGAATGCACTACAAAGACAAGATATTTAATGTCTAAACAACTTGATTGTTGTTTTTTTTTTTGTTTTTTGTTTTTTTGCAAATATTCACTCATTTTGAATTTGATGGCTGCAACATATTCCAAAAGAGTTGGGACAGGGGCAACAAAAGACTGGGAAAGTTGAGGAATGCTCAAAAAACACCTGTTTGGAACATTCCACATGTGCACAAGTTAATTGGAAACAGATGAGTGTCATGATTGGTTGTAAATATGTATAAATATAAATAAAAGGAGCATCCTTGAAAGGCTCAGTTGTTCAGAAGCAAGGATGGGGCGAGGTTCCCACTTTGTGAACAACTGTGTGAGGAAATAGTCCGACAGTTTAACAACAATGCTTCTCAATGTACAGTTGAAGGAATTTATGGATTTCATCATCTATGGCACATAACATTGTCAAACGTTTCAGAGAATCTGGAGGAATCTCTGCACGAAAGTGGCAGGACATGTAAATCATTGTATTGTGTTTTTACTTAAGTTTTTCACAGTGTCCCAACTTTACTAGAGTTGGGGTTGTAGTTCTCTGAGTGTGACTTAAGACAATACTATCAACCACCAGGCCCATCTTGTCTTTACTATCTATTTAGATGGGGATAAATGCAATTATTTTTTTTATTTTTCTACTCCTCAAACCAGGTCGAATAAAGCTGGCGTCGGTGCTTTGAGATACAGTGCATATATTTTCATGTTTAGTCCAGAAAACTGACTGTGTAACGCCGCTCGCACTGTGTTGTTACTTGTATATACTGTATCTCCACTTCCTCTAGGCACATGGTGCTAACCCGGTTCCCTACGCTTACCGGCCTGGTTAGTACCCCTCCCATGCTGCACCCCTGCTTCAGCCTGGCCAGCTCTGCTTCCTGTGACGCTTTCACAGAGCAGCAGACTAGCTTCATGGAACCTGGTCCTTGCAGCACACAGGCCAGAAGCAGTCTGGGTAAGAAGTGCAGAGACATATGGAGCAAAGGTGGTTGGAGTCAGCAAATGCATAACCATGGCAACTATAGATAGGAATTTACAATGATCTGAATAGTTGAATAGTTCCTGATATAGAGTGGCTTTTTATTGTTAATATCCATGTACGTCAGTTTAGCGTCTGACAAACTTTATCATCATGCTGGCTTCATATTTAAACATGCAATCAAAGCCATTAATGTCAGAAAAATACATAAAACATGACCCCCCCTTCCTCAGTGGCAACTGTATGACCCATGCATGGCCTTACACTGTATGTCGGCCTATTTGTCACAACAGACCTGCTGCTCAAAACAGCATGTGTTTTGTCTTGCTATCAAAGAAATATTCGATTGAAACTCAAATGCATGCGTGGCACAGTTTGCACACTCACATGCTTGTACGGCACCATTTTGTATGTTATTAGGAGCATTTCATGAGATGAATAGAAACTGATGTACAAGATTGAATGGGATTTTATAGCTGATAGGCTGACAAAGCAGGAGCTAGGACAAAAAAAGGACATTTCTATTATCTGTATTATGTCGTTTCATTTATACATTTATTTAACAGAAAATCTACACAGTACTCTATGAATTCAAGACAATGAATTATTACACTACACACTGTATATATGAAGATTTCAAAATGGAGCTGTGGGCTTGTTTTTGTTTTTCTGTTTTGTTTTTTTTTGTGTACTTTTCTTTTGTTTTTTTCCTCAATCACCAGAGCGGACACAAATGTTTGTCACCAGTCGCTTACTAGAAATGGGATTCACTATGAGACATATCTACTGGGCCATGGAGGCAGCAGGTACTGCTTTGTGGAATCATCTGACTGTATGTTTTGCTTCGTGTGCTTCTTATTTTAATCATTTGTCCATCACTGTATGCTGCAGCTTCAATGTAGTATTTAGGAATGCAGATGAGTATTGTTTGCAAAATACAGAATTAATTATGTTTATTTACTTTAAGGTTCTTTCAGTTTGAGGATTAACATACTGCTGTTATGTTGGATGAAAGTACAGGGTTCCAATGTGTGCAAAACATTCTTTATCCATGATTTGAGTTCTCGAACGTAGCATTTTGAATGATTACAGCTACTTCATAGCCACCATCCATTAGTAGGTTAATTGGCTCATATAAATTGCCCATAGGTGTGAATGTGAGAGTGATTGGTTGTTGGTCTGTATTAGGGATGTAACGATTGCCAGTATAACGATAAACGGCAGTAAAATTCCCAACAGTTAGTACGTAGTACTGTTTCAATTTTAATTATCATAAAAATCATGATTAATTACCGTACTTTGAAAACTCACGGTAATACTTAAATACTTGTACTACGGATTAGTTTCCATGTGGTTATATTGTTCTAACATCCACATGACTTTGTTTAATGTTGGCTTATACACATTTGATTTACCCCAAAGTAAATATGCCAACAAAGTACATTGAACATGTTATTTTATTATTATTATTTTTTTTAAAATGAAACCTTGTTAATTTATTTCAGAGTGTGTATTAGTACTTTTTGGACATTTTGAGCACATTTCAACAATAACGCAATAATAATGATAATTGTGATAATTATGGTCACAATAACCGTGATATAAAATTTTCACATCGTTGCATCCCTAGTCAGTATATGTCCAGGTTGAATAAAAAAAACTTTATCTTCACATGGTAAAGTCAAACCACCTGAGTATTTTTTGTATCATAAATGCTGCTCACATTTACACCTTGCATCAGTAGACACTAATGCCCTCAGCACCACCTATTTTCACTTATTTAAATGTAATTTTCCTTCACATACTATGCCACAAACGTTACACAACCTCTTCCCAGATGAGTGAGCCTGACCTTCAATTCCATGCAGCAGCATGATCATCTGGTGGTGTTGTTGCACTTGATTTAGTAATGCAGCACTCCATGATCCATCTTTTCTTTTTGAACTCTGAAAGTTCAACTTCCCTGTGGTCCCTCCCAGATGTAGCAGGTGACTTGGACTCTCAGACCATCGAGGTGTTGGCCAGCTGGATGTTAGAGCACCCACTGACTGAGGAGCAGCAGAGCACTGATTTGCCCAGACCGGAGGGTGCTCCCGACACCCCGTCCCCAGATGGACCAGAGACAGTCCAGTGTCCTGAACGCCCCACCAGTCAGACCAATGAGAGGTCAGGAAACTGAGGAACGCCTTGATATTCTGTTACAGACGGTAGAATTACTATGTACTGTTGTTACAAAATAAGCTGACCAGGGACATGTGTGTTTTTTTTAATAGCCTTTTACCAGGACTAGACTGGATAGAGAGGGAGAACTTCTTGGATGTCCACTTGACCAGGAATCGACCACCTCCAGCAAGACGACGGCGCTCAGGACCAACTCAGAGAACGTCCTTTCGAAGGGCAGGTCAGTCACAACAGCAGACGTAGTCTTCAAACATGCCATACACCGTAATTACCCTTTACTGAAAAAACTAGTTTAATTAAGTGTTTAAATGACATTATTAAATAATGCTGATTTTACATCTTCTCGTCCATCATGAAATGCATGGAAATATGAGAGCTTTAACCCATAAAAACCTAGCGCCACTTTGGTTTCACTTCCCAAATTAATTTTTTTTCTCTATTTAACCTTTTTTAAGTGATTTATCAATACTGATTGTAATATTATCCTGTTTTTTTTTGTGTGTAAATCATGTATTTTCCTGTCTTTAGTTAATGATCATGTAGACATTCATTAAATCTCAGATTAAAGTTGAGGGCTATTATATCAGAAACAGAGAAAACTGAAGAAAAAGTCACTTTTTCAGCAAAGATATCAATAACAACATAAAAACAAATGTTTCCATCCACTGTCATTGATCAAACCCCGTACGTTTTACTGGTGAATTAATGTTATTGAAGATGATGGTGTCTTATTATGTATATTTCTTTAATTATCAGGTTAATAATACATTGTCTAGTATATATTGTACAAATTGATGTTCTAAATTTGTGTCTTAATACAGGGTCTTTTTTTGTGAGTGTGTGTGTGTGTGTGTGTGTGTGTGTGTGTGTGTGTGTGTGAGTGTGTATATGTATATATTTATTTGATTTATTTATTTATTTTGTGTTGTATTAATAATTCATTTTTCACTACCTTTTTTTTTCTTAAATAGGGTGACATCCACTAATATCCCCCCGGGATTAATAAAGTATTCTGATTCTGATTGATTCTGTGGTAACTACAGATTTTCTAAACGTCCAAATGGGTCAGATCTGATAACCATGAAAAGATGGCAAACTTCTTTTTTTTTAATAGTAAAACAACAAATCACTCAAAGTCTTACATGTCAAAATTCACTCATTAACATATGTTGTGCTCTTATTTTTTTTTTTTTCTCAGACTTGCCATCACCCAGCCCCCTCCCACAGCTCTACCCACAGCACACAGGTGTTGGTGAATGGCCAGAGCAGGTGGAGTTTCATCCCTACTCTGCAGAGGAAGAATCAGAATTGGGCTACATGGACGACCCATACCATGAAGAAAGTTATGAGGACTTGCTCACCCCTTCCTTTTTCAGCTTGGAGAGAGACACGCTGCAGATAGTTGAGGTAACACACAAACACTCACACACACACACACACACACACACACACACACACACACACACACACACACACACACACACACACACAC